>PVIC010021252.1:0-15960 GCA_004025085.1 Thryonomys swinderianus
TGTGGTTTTCCATATATTTCACATACTCATTTGAACCTCAAAAAATAATCCTATAAAATCACTTCATGCTATGTAATAAGTGGAAAACACACTAAGATGAAAAGAAACCCACACAACTATTAGTCTTTATCAAAACTGTTCAGTTAGAAATGTATGGTTGAAGTGCATTGTCTGAATTCAGTTCTGGGCTTACAACAGAGGTTAGAGAAGAGTATGTAAAAACTCTTTCTACTGCATAATTTTTTTAGGATACTAAAGCCATGCAGCAAGACATAAAGTGTTTGAAAATTATTAAATATATTTAAATATTGATAAAATAAAACAAAGTGAAACAAATGTTTTAAAATTTAACTCCCTTCAATCTGGTTTTATATTTAGAATTTAATCTGTTAGTGTTGTTGAAGACTTTACATATATACAATTTCTCCATCCTCCTTGTAATTGGGACTAAATCCTCAGACCAAAAATAAATCAGGCTATATATTTGGCAAGTCCAGATAAATGCGTGAGTTTAAAAAGCATTTTATAATATAATTGAGGTGTCACACTAGAAGTCATTAACTGGTAGAAAACAAGCCAGATCAAAGCTAAAATTCATTGGTATACAAAATTTTTATTCCATCATCAATATATATATATATATATATTTCCAAAAATACCAGCAAATCATATTCCTAGTAATTATAGTCTTTAACCAATTGAGATGACTCTATATTTAATAAATGGATGTTTGGGGAGGGATTACAGTTATAATCATTATTTCCTAATAATTTAATAATACCCAATTTCTACCTGATATTTACTATTTTTCTGACATAGCTCAGTGTTTTTTTCCTATGTATTAAAAATCACATGAGTTGCTTTTCACACAATTTACAAATATACATAATAATATTCCTGGGTATGTTTCTGTCTCTCATTTATATGTCTTAGAATTAATGAATAACTTCAAAGCAAAGAGTTCTAGTTCAAACTCAAATTAAGAACAAGTAACTAAACAAAGCACTTGATTCAGAAAAATAAGCAGCACACATAGGCTTCTGCTGCAGATGTTATAGCCTGGAGTGTCCCTGATTTTTTTTTTTTTTTTTTTGAGACAGGGTCTCGCTTTGTAGTTCAGGCTGGCCCTGAGCTCACTATGGTGCCCAGGCAAGCCTCGAACTCAGCAATCCTCCTGCCTCTGCCTCCCGAGTGCTGGGATGACAGGCATGAGCCACCACGCCCAGCACTGTGGTGTGTGGTATTGATGGCTGGTGGGCGTGAGTCTCCACGCCCAGCATTGTATGTGGTTTCTGGGGATCAAACTCAGGACCTTGCTCTTGAGAGGCAGGCGCCGGAACCACTGAGCTAACCCTCCGGCCCCCCTGATTTTTTTTTTAAACTAGAGTAACAAAATCCAACAGATCTGGAGTAATATGAGTGTCAGTCACTTTGGAATGCACTCTATATATAAATAAGATGAGCAATTTCAAGAAGACTTTTCCAGCCACTAAAACTATCAGGAGTTGGTCCCGTTACTTTTGGTTTTTATTACAAAGCAACCTCCTTCAAAGCCCTTGATCTTCCTTTTCTCCCTTTGTTTAGGTGCCTTGTGTGCCCACACAGTGCTACACATGAGCATATGTCTCTTCCGGTACGAAGCCTAAAGAATGGCCTTTCATGGAACATGACACATGCTATCCTCTTACTTACATTTGGTATCTACATAGTTTAAGAAAAACAACCAAACTCCACCAATGTTTCAAGGTACAGTTCTACTTTGCCCAGATTTTAATGCCAACCAAATTCATTTAATTCTCACCAAAACCTCTTCATCTACAAAGCTTGATTGAACATTGTCTTGAGTTCAAATTGGTATCAGTTCCTTTATTCCACACTTGATCTTGGCCAAAAGGCCGAGAAGCGATGTTCCTTTTTTCTAACGGAGAGATCCAGAGAGGTCAGTCCCTGTGCCCAAGGGCATGGTGAGGGCCTAAACCTGAGCTTTCTGATGTTCAAGACTAGTTTGGATACACGTTATGGGGAAAGCATGTCTCCTCCTTATAGACCCAGTTCTCCATTAGAACATTTAATTTTAAAAGGAAAAATTTGTTAGCTGTGAATATGCCGGGCTATCCTATTCCTTTAAAAAAAATTTTTTTTTTTTATTAAATAAAAAGGACCAGGGCTGTCATAGGAAGGAGATGAGAACTTTGGCTGTGGATACAGTACAGTGACAACCCTGGCTTTTGACTTTGATAAACATCCACTCGACCTTAGGTACAGCAGGGAACTGAGAAATATCTCTGTAATGCTGGTACTAATGCAGATAACATCAACCGTTTTTTTTCTTCATGGTTGAGTTTTTCTGGTGGGTCGGTAGCTACAAACTGCCAAATTTATTTTCCTCCAAGACTTGAAACACTTCATTCAGTCCAGGCTTTCTTTGCACTGAGCATTTGTGTTGAAAAATCTGCTGCGATCCTGATGGGCTTCCCTTTGTATGCAGATTTTTTTCTTTTTTCTAACAGCTTTCAGTATTTCATTCTTTTGTTGAATATCCAGAACCTTGATAATTATATCCCAGATATAGATTTTTTAATATCACGGCCTTTGGCAGTCCTATATACCTCATTTATCTGCATGTCTAATTCTTGTCTTTTTCCTGTGAAGTTTTCTGCCGTTATATCTGTGAACGGTTTTTTAAAATGTCTTTTGCATCGTCTCCTGCTTCTTCACTGACGCTGGTCAGCCTTACGTTATTCTTCTTCGAGTCGCCTAGGAGCTGCTGGACGGATTTCTCGTGGTCTCTGGCCATTTTCGATGTTATCCTTTCCTGTTCCCTGGTTCATGGCTGTGATCCCGTCCTCTGCCTCCGAAATTCGGCCTTCAGCTTCATTCATCTAACTTCGCAAACTTCTCTCATTTGTGATCACCTGGAACTCTGCTCTAGACTGTTTAGAAGGTTCCATTGCTTTTGTTATCTCAGATTCTGTGGTGTTCCGATCTCTTCTTTAATCACGTCCTTCACTGTGGACAGCACCTCCGTTTCCATCTCGGAGATCAGTTCTGATCTCCATTTTAGTGGATCTGTTTTTGTCAGCAGTGCAGAGTCCTAGTGATTGAGCTTCATTTCGCTCCATTTCCCTTTTCCCTGGATTCCCCTGTGGTGATGACCTTTGTGTCTGGGTTCTTGAACTTTTTCTCATTTCTGTTGTGTTGGTCGGCCCCATAAGTCACCCTGCGTGACCTAAGCGGTGCTTGCTCAGACTCACCCCCCAGAAATGGAGGTTCCCGGGCTTCCCGTCTGAGCCCTACGACCGGCAAGCTGGACGCCAGCAGCAGGAGTCCCTGCAGCCGTGAGCTCCGCGGCGCTGACCCCGACTCGCCAGCGGGGAAAGGAGGGCTCCGGGCTCTGGTGGGGACGTGAGGACGCGAGAGCTGGTGGGCAGCGGCGGGAGCCCCCGGGCGCCCCAGGGACGGCTGCGTCCTCCGCGTCCGCGGCGGGCAGGGCGCCTGGGCCGGAAGGCGCGGCGGCTCTTCGCTGGATCGCCCAGATGCAACCGGCGGGAATGCGAGTCCCACCGGCCGCCGGTCTGAAACACTGCTTTGTGAAAGTCTCACTTTTTGATAGAGTGAGGAAGAATTTACCGTGGTTCACGATTTCAAGAGGGCTCAGTCTATGGGTGCAAAGCAGCAACTTCGTGGGAGGAGAGAATAACTGAGATACCAAGAAAGGCAGAGAGGGCGGCAGTGAGAGCCAGATGCGGCCTTGCGGTGATGCCTGCGGGATCCCCAGGCCCCCGGAGCGAGCTTTAGTTACCCCGCGGGGCTCCCAACCCCTCAGGGCGGCGAGTGAGAGTAGCCATCACATTAACAACCACAACTAATAATGAAACAGAATAAGGTATCTCGATAAGGGTTATATAAATATGGACTCTCAATTGCCCTCTCAAAATGTCTTACTGTATTGTACTTATCCTTCTTATGGTGATGATATTTAAAACAAGTGCTTATGGCTTGTTTTTGTCTGTCCGAATTTCCAGCATCACTACATGCTTTTTAGGTCTATTTTTACATAAGACCCTAGAAATCTCACTTTCTGAACCTGTAGATGTAAATGACTTCCAGAATGTGAGATAGATTTTGTGAAATAGGAAATATTCAAATGGAATGTGGTGGGGAACGTGATGAGGGGAAAGAATAAATATGATTTGAAAAGAAAAAGAAAGCACGTGTATATAGAGAGTGGGGAGTTGGGTGGTTAGGGACATGGGTAAAAATGAGAATTAACTCGTGTCATATATTGGTACAAATTCCCCAATGTTGAGTGTGATTGTGAGCTGTATACAAAATGTACTAATAAAGAATCCAGTTAAAAAATATAAAATAAAAAAATAAAATGTACCAATAAAGAATTCAACTAAAAAAAAAAAGAAATCTCACTTTTTGACAACTCACAATGTGCATTTTGATTTATAGTATAATTACTAAATGCAAACTTATTTTTCTTCAGCAAAATGAGTAAAATTTTATTTCAAGTCCAATGTGAGGCTGTTTAAAAACATTGCCTTTGGTCATTGTTTTTCTCTGCAGATCTTTTTCGTCTCCTACAAAAGCGAGGTTAGAAAATATGGTCTACTTGTTTTATAGAAGATACTTTTCACTGAAGGGGTCACACCCTGACTTCTCCACGGGCAGAAGGCACAACATGAATAGCTTTAAGTGGTCAGATATCATGAGTGAACTCTGGGTGAACACAGCTGCCATTCCATTCCTGCTGTCAGTGCCCTCATGAAGCGCTCATATTCTAAACTGCAGACACAGTGAACATTACACATTTGAAATGAGAAGTCAACTCCGTCGCCTCCTTTTTCTCATAGTCCTTGATTTATTTTGATATTTTAATTTCTATTAGTTTAGACATTGTCTTACAACAAAAGAAGCAGGTGAGTGCAGCTCCCTTCTTATCTCCGAGTTGCTCCCTTTGGATCTTTATGTTCTTGCCATGGGGAGCACCACAGAAGCCCTTTCCTGGCCCCAGTGTGGAGAGTGAAACACTGAGTCCTCCCAGTACTGAAAGGCAACTGGAGGGAAACAGTCATTTCTAGGCACAGGTTGGGTCCAGCATTTGGCTTTGATGGAAGACAGATGTTTTATTTAACTACTGCTGTGTAATAAACCACTATAAAATTTAATGCAAAATAATGATTTATTACCTCTTGTGGTTCTCTGGGATGGCTAAGCTGAGGTGCTCTTGTATTTATAACTGGATGGAAGCTGCGGGCACTGACTCTTCTAGAGCCCTGGGATGCTCAAGACGACATCTCCTCAGAGTCCCCTGGGAGCACCAGGACATCCCAGCTAAGACACCTGGGGCCAGGCCAGGCCAGGCCAGGGATGTCGTCCTGGCTCTGGGTTTACTCAAAGCAGGTGAGCTCAGAGTAGCCAGACTTTATATAATGACTGCTTTTCCTTGGGCAGACATGTTTTAGGAACCAAGAGGTGAGCTTCAAGAGGTGAAGTGATCTGGTTTCTGGAACCATGTGGCACAGCTTCCTTCATGTTTTGCTGGCAACCAGCAAGCCACAAACTCAAGGGGTGAGGATCTGCACGAAGACAGGGATCCAGGCAGCAGGGACAGTTCACAGCGGGGCTAACTTTACAGTCTGGCGACCAGCGAAGACCAAAGTTTCATGAGAATTTCAGACCAAACTCATCTTTAGAGGCCCACAACCACATGAAAGACTCTTTAGTTCGAAGATAGGTGTTCTGAGCCCATTTTACAAACCACAAAGTGCCCTTGAAGTACCTGTAAAAAATGGTACAGAGGACAGTTTCTGTGGTGAGCAAACGCTTGGCCTTACTTTGGAATACATTCTTTTAAAACTGTACTCAGCGATCGTCTAAGGGGAGTGATGTGATAGATTTTTAAGAGAAATCTATGTCGATGAACAAACGAGTTGTGCTATTACAGGCCTCGAGCTGATGGAATCTTGTTGGATTCATGCTATTAATAACAAATGCAAAACAAGGTCAATACAGCGAACGCAGGGACGTTTCTCTGACCTGCCCGTCCATTCGCTTCTCAGCACAGTGGGGTTATTTGCGAAATGAGCTGGCGGACACGCTGTGTCACGCTCGGTCTTCCGGGTGTGCGGGCGCGTCGCAGCTCTCGGCCGCCCAAGAGACCGTCTTCTCACCCCTCGGCATCTCGTCTCTTTCTTCATAGGCCGTCACGTCCTCTCTGTGTTTTGAATTTTAATAATAATAATAATAGCAATAATATAATAATAGACCTTTCTCAGAAGTACAAATGGCCCATAAATGCACAAAAAATGTTCACCATCTCTAACCATTAAAGAGAAGAAAATTAAAACAACGTTGAAGTTCAAAAAATCAAGGAATTACTGGGATGTAGTTCAGTGGCTCTGTGCCCGTCTGGCAAATTCAGGATCCTGTGTTTATTTCCCTGGGGGGAATAATCAAGTAATACCAAACACTGCCCAAGCTTCATGGAAAAATACTTCCACATGATCAGTGGAAATGTGCACTAGTACGTTATTATGGAAATCAGTATGGAGATTCTTCAAAAAACTAAAAACGTAGGAATTCTATTTAATCCAGCTATTTCCCTTCTAAGTGTCTTAAAGACATCATATTACAGTGATACATACATAGTCATTTTTATAGTAGCACGATTCATAATAACTAAATCTCGGAAGCAATGTATGTCCATCAATAGATAAATTGGTAAAGAAAATGTGGTAATTGCACACAATGAAGAAGGAAAAACTTGAGTCACTTGTAAGAATGTGGATGTACCTGGAGACTATAATGTTAAGAAAAATAAATCAGACACAAGTTTAAATATCACATGGTTTTTCTTTTATCATATGAGAAACCGGAATATAAAGAGAAATATAAAGGATAGATAGTAGGATACAGGAACATAGATATTTTGCAAATGAAAAGCGGCCGAGAGATGGAGAGAAGGAAAAGGAAGGGGAAGAGAAAGGAACGAAGAGTCGAGAAACATCCAAATTCCCCTCAAGGAATCTATCTTTGTGCATTACAAACATGTACTAAGAAAAAAATGAAAGCTTTCTTTTAAAAGAAGAAGATGGCACTAAATAGAAACAAGAAGAAGATGGCACTAAATAGAAAAAGAGCAAAACAACAAGAATAGAAACAAGGATAAGAGAACCATCAGGAAGAATTCCAGATGATAGGAAACCTGCTCACAGAAAGGGTGGCTTTGCGTTCACAGTTCTCGCTTACCTTGATCCTGATGAAATTCATGTCAAGAATGTAATTTGAAAATGAAAGACACAAACAACCTAGATGGTCACAGGAGAGTGAGTAGAATAAAGATCAACTTAATGAATGCAGAGCATTCCTGGTCTCCTGGGCCTGGAGTTAGAAGAAAACAGTAAGGGCGAGAATAAGGAAGAGTGTGGTAGAGAAGACAGAGAGGGAGGGAAGGTAAGACGGTGCAGAAGGAGACTGCTGCCGGAGGAAAATACAGTCTCTATTGCACATTTCTTTTACATTAATGGTGACCATCAAGCTCTGTGCAACGTCTGCAATAGTATTTTTTTCTGAGAGATGGAAATGGGGAGAAGATGGAAGGGCCAGAGGAGAGGCTGCGGGATGAATGTGCTTGTTGTGATATAGGGACAGGGCGAAGAGCAAGTTGTTCTCTGGTAGCAAAACCCTTAGGGACACTTTTTCCAGGACACTGTTTTTTCAGAAAAGGTGGCAGTGAATACTCCTACCTGAAGGAAAATTTTCACTATGAGAAACTTCCAGTACCAGGGATTGAACTCAGGACTTTGTGCTTTACCAGGAAGCTGCAGCACCTCTGAGCCACATCACCAGGCCCTGCAAGAGGCTTCTGAAGACTCTCATGAAGATGTAACAAAGCCAGGAACTGTAGCGATTCACTGTAGGGTTTTGGAGTCAATTCCTGGCTGTGTGAGTCAGCATTACTCTGACCAAAGCAAGGCAGTTCTTTCTCATTCAACTTCAGTTTTCTCATCTGTAAAATGGGGGTAGCAACTGGGCGTGCTTAATTTAGGGGGCATGGAAATTATGGGGAACACGGGTGTCAAGAACGCTAAGTGTGACCTCAGCACGCAGCTGGAGTCATTATTACTCGATTGCTGTGAGCCGCACACTTTGCTCGCATGTTCTTAGCAGCACACCCTGCCCTGCCCAGGGGTGCTCTCTGAAGCCAAAGTCCTGCGTTTCTTGGCATAAAACACTGATGTTAATGAGAGACTTCAGAGAGGCCATCTATGGACATATCTGGGTAGAAATGCGTGTTTATGTAGATAAACTGCTTTAGCCACACGACATTTTTCAATCTTTTTCTCAATTAACTTTAATTCTTGACTCCAGTACTTGTGATTTTGGAAGAAAAGGGTTTTCGATGGTCCACTGGGCAGCTGGATTAAGCTGTACTTAAGTTACTTATATGCAGAAATAAACTTGTCTTCTTCCCTCTTATCCTTCCTGTACAATGGCACATTTCTGCTAATTACATTATTCTCAGTGATACTCTAGGGCCCTCTGGGTAACAAGTAAAGCAATGTTACAGGACATATGCTTTTATGCTTTATTGGCCACTGTTATCCAGGGCTCGACACTGAAGCTGAACAGACAGGCCAGACCCAAATGTGAAAACCACTGATCGGCAATAGCAGGAAGTCTGAATTGGATCAGAGTGGCACTTCCCTGCCCTTTCCCCTGTGCTCATAAAGAAAGGAACAGCTCTCAAATCCCTAAGAGATGCTGCTTCATTTAAGCCCTGTGAAATTCTAACCAAAAGGTAATAGAAAGGAGAAACCAAGCTTATCAAGTTTTCCGTAGGAGCACTGGTCTGTTTCACCTGTGGTAATTGGCCGAGCTCAGGCCTGTGCTCTGACAAGCTGCAGGAAGTTGCCCGAAAGAACCACCAATAAATAACCTAGTGCTTTGGAAAACAGCCTTTTATGCGCTCCGCTACTGATCTGGAAGCCATCTAAGCAGAGTTTAGAGGTCTGCAGAGCGAGTAAGCAGATTTGGGTGACTTTTTTGGGGTAGTAATAGCCATTAGTTAATTACAAGAAGAATTTTGATGCGATGAAGTTGTTAATTGGGTAAAGGACACTGGGTCGAATGAAAGTTGGTGTCTATTAAAACAGTTTAATAGAGGAAGAAGCCAGAGAGATAATATCACCTTCTTTCTCAGGCACAGATAATTTAACCTATTTATTGGAGCATTTCATAAGAAACAAATGAGAAAAAATACCTCCCAGGTGTCCTTTCATTGGAACAGTATAGTTGGGTATTGTGACCAAAACTGCTTAGGCTGCAGGGCCTTCTGTGAGAAGGGCCCTGCTTAGAACCATCCTCTGGAAAGACGTCAGGAGTGAAACTATTTATGGCAAAAATAGGGAGAAGAATCTTAAATAGGTGACTCTGAAAATCTGATATTTAAAATAAGAAAAGTCATCAGAGCATTTCAGGTGTATTTGCAGTCACATACAGGCCCGGTCAGCTCTGCCAAGTCTGACGTTCACGTCCAAGGACAGTCCACTATGGCTCGATGGGTTCTGATGAAATTGAAAATGAGAGACAGAGTTGAGGATAACTCGATTCGTAGAAAGGAGCAAGAGATCAAACCCTTATGGTCTGAGACCAGCAGCAACCTGGCTGCTCTTCAGGATGGAGAAGACAGCAGGCGTCCCAGCAGCTCCGGTCACCCCGAATTGAGGACAAGAGAAACTGGTACTGCTTCTTTGACCTCGGGTGTCAAAGAGTAAATATTTCTTCTGTCATTAACTCGGATTTCTGTTCTTTTAATCCTGTGTGGAGTAGAATATACTTCTCGTCAAAGCAAGACAAAAATTTCAGAAATGAATTTCATTTCGGGGCTGCGGATGTCTGTTGCGTATGTTGGAACGAGGAGCTGCCTTTGTAACCGGGGACGCTTCTGGCTAAGAGATGAAAAGCGACGGTCAAGAGCAAACCGTCGCTTTCTTTGGATGGGAAAAACCCAAGTTTCACGCTGCTTCGCAGGGCCGGGGCCGTGTCATCCTCAGCGTGTGGGATGTGCCCGGATGCAGCCGCGCCCCGACTTCGGGCGGCCTCCCTGAGCTGGGCTGCGCCCTCGGACGGCACTCTGCACCGTCGTGTCCTTCTCCGTCTCTGGGAATGTTCGGGGAAACGATCGCTCTTTATTGCAGAAAGCAGCCCAGAGAGGAGGGCTGGGGGGGGGCGAGTGGGAAGCAGCGGGCGTGTTTTTAAGCGTGCCAGCTTCTCCCTCTGCCCCAGGCTACATCCTGGCAAGGTCTGGGCTCT
Organism: Thryonomys swinderianus; assembly: GCA_004025085.1. Lineage (NCBI taxonomy): Eukaryota > Metazoa > Chordata > Mammalia > Rodentia > Thryonomyidae > Thryonomys > Thryonomys swinderianus. Next base: position 10,327 of record PVIC010021252.1, read on the forward strand.
GCAACCAGGAGCTCTGCCCGTTGTCAGCTGCAGTGACACCGCAGTCCCTTTGAGGACTGTGAGGACGTGCCCAGGATGACAAAGATTCGCATGTAAATAAGGCGCCTCTGGGGTTTGGAGGCTTTTGACAGTTCACCGGTGTCCATTTCTTTTTCAGTTCTGCATGAGCGAAACAATAAGTGTATTCTCCGATCTCTTGGTGTGAGTGCGAACACCGATGGGGGGGCAGAAAATATACAGGGACAAACCGACCATAATGTTAACAATAAAACTTTTCAGAAATTTTTTTTGGTCTCTCCCTGGCTTATTTCCCGTTTCTAGGCTCCTCTCTCTGATTGGAAAAATCTGCCGCCCAATTTCCTTCCTCTGGGGGGCCATGGGGTCGTGAGGTGCTGTCTCCGGGGGGCTTCGCCCACGTTGCTTCTGCGTGTCCCCGCCGCTTGCAGAAGTTGCGGTAAGTGCCGCAGGGCGGGCGTGAGCCCAGAGCTGCCCTTCTGAGCCCTTTTCAGTCGAGTGAGGACGGTAGTCAAGGAAAGGCAGGGTGTATAAACACCTTAGCCAATGTAGCACTGGAGTCCAGAGAGCCTGGAGGACGCTGCCCACCCTTCAGGAAGGTGTACTTCATTTGAGTCTTAATAGACGTGCTTCTTAATTGTCAGTATTTCTCTTACGTACGACACAGTGCTTAAGAACTCAAGTTTTCAGATCAGACTGCGCATTGGAGTCTTTGGCCCTTACAACAGGTGTGGCGCTGGGCATTTGGTTTATTGTGTGTCAGGCCTCTTTACTGTGAAAACAAAGCAGCACCTGCCTTAATGTGGAGGGTCAATAAAAATAATACACATAAAGATTTGAGAGTATACGTCAATAAGAATTAATAATTACTACTGCTATTGTTAGAAATTAAATATGACAAAGAAAATTGCAAATAAATCATATTTATAAATTCGAGTTCAAATACAACCTTAGAAATAAGTAGAATTATCCACCTGGGAGAAATAGAAGCAGTAGATAATACCAGTACTAGAAATGTACAAGGAGAAGAGAAACGGGACAGGTCAGTTTAATGCCTTGTATCAGCTACAATAGAAAATAAGCTTCTGACACTTTGAACATTTTAATCACAGAAACAAAATAGGGTGTGTATGCACTTGAAAGAAAGCGAGCTAGCATCGACTCTCAGGGAGATTTGTCTAAGCTTCATAAAAGAAAATCTGGGACGTCAGAAGTTGCTTCATGTAATGATGAAAAGGTAATTCACGGAGGTGTCTGGACAGGGCCACTTGGGACACTAGGACTGTTTTGATCGGTCAAGGTGATTTCAAGGTCAAGGTGAAGTTAGACTAATGGAAGTGGGTTCGGTTTTGAATATATATGTTTGTAAATGAGGCAAGAATGTTGGGGATTTCTGGAGCCCTGTTTACTCATTATTCCTCCGGTTGGTCTTTTGCTCAGTTGACATTCACACAAGAGAAATTCGGGGTAGACGGGGCAGGGAATTATCCCTGCGGCACTGAGTTGGCTCAGCGTGAAGCTGATTTGGGTTTCCGCCGCTTCGACTGTGCTTCTCACCTCTACCGTGGCCGGAATGGCTTGGCCCAGCCAGAGCGCGAGTGCAGCCTACACTTATTCTCATTATCGTTATTATACAGATTGTCATTATAAGTGTGATTAATAATGATTTTTCTCTTCACAGTCATATGTTCTTAGACTAATAAATATTCATCTATTCTTTTACTTTTACAGGTGCATTATTTTACTTTGGAGCTACTGTGTTAACACATTTTACATCTGTGTCTGTCTCTGTGAACTTTTTCCTGGCTCCCAGGGATCTGAAGTGCAGCCTTGCTACGCCGCTACCCAGCGTGGAGCAGCTCTGGGAGGCGTTCCAGAGAGCGGCTCCCGAAAACGCGGGTCATGCACCACCGACTGTCGAAGTCTGTTGTCCTTTGGTGATTTTGTGTTTGGTGAGGTTTAGCTCCTGCTCTTCCAAGGCTGCCTGCCCGAGACAGCCGAGCTCAGCTCCCTCGGTCAGGGGCAAGGGCCATCCAGAGTTGGCGGTGGGCTCAAGGGGCTGCCTGAGGACCGGCCTGCCAGATCATAAACACAGCCCAGACCCCGCCACCCACAGGAGTTCCTAATCATGGCTTCCGTGCAAGCTTCCGGAGCTCCCCCTGCAGGGAGGTGGCCCGCCACTTTCATCACTTCCTTGGAGAGGTCAGAAACTAACAAATGATGAGGGGCCACTGCTCTCTGCTCCTACCCTGGGTAATTGGCTGGGCTGCCTGGGAACTGTGAGGATGCCGGCTTTGTTGTCTCCTCTTTTGAGCTCGGCTGCTCTGGGCCGGTAGAGACAGCCCAGCCAACGGCAAGGGCTCTTTACGCCAAGGCCCGGCCGGCTCCTGGGCCCACTGCGTGTGCTTCGCTGTTGTTGCCTCGTCTTATTCCATCGCTTCACAGAATGGGAGGGAAAAGGAAAAAGGGGCTCTGAGCCGTAGCTCAGGCTGGAGTTTCCATTGTTAAGATGTCCTCTCTTGCCGGGCGTGGTGGCTCCTGCCTGTCATCCCAGCACTCGGGAGGCAGAGACAGGAGGATTGCTGAGTTCGTGGCTGCCTGGGCTACATAGTGAGCTCAGGGCCAGCTGAACTACAAAGCGAGACCCTGTCTCAAAAAAAAAAAAAAAAAAAAAAAAAAAGAAAAAAGAAGAAAAAAATGTCCTCCTTTTTGCTATCTGCTACAATCTAATACTTTCACTTATCTGTTTAAAATGAACTTCATTGTATTAGATTATAAATTATATGAGAACAATTGGTCTCATGAACTTGTTCACCATCCCATGGGGGAAAATGCTATCTGCTCTATAGTAAACAATCAACAAAGTTGTTTAAAAAATAAATGAACAAATTCATGATGAATTTTTTTCAGCACTAAACATGCTCACTTAGCTGAAATCTTTCAAAAATGCCAGAAATCATCAAGATAGGTAATGCTGCAAGATCTGCTCACACCCACAATGCCTTTGGTTATGCTCGCAGAACATGCTTGGCATTGGTGCCTGAGACTTAGAAGTGGCAGAACTGATCATTTCTGCTCACCTCCAAGAACATCCGTTTCCAGAAAACTGCAGCTCACTTGTATGGACATATAGCAAATATTTGTAGATAATTAAAATTACAAGTACACTGTGTATGCTAATCTAATGCTACTGAAGTGGCCATCGGCCTCCGTGATTCTGGATGTCAGGTGGTAGCAACCACAGAACTGCCACTCAGCAGGTGATGCCCTTGAACATTCTGAAGCTTCATCTTCTCTGGCAAGTTCAAACCTGGTGCCCCGTGGAGGGAGGGCTCACCCCTGGCAAGACCCCTCAGCTCCCTCATTTCATTAAGTTCCGGAGCTCATTAGAGCATCTAGTGGAGAAAGAGGAAAGGGCAAGGGAGAGAGTCTTGCGCTGAGCACCTCACTGCACGCCTCTCAGTGCCAAGGGTGGTGCCGGCTGAAGTGTGCAGGTCCGGGGGCACTGAGGCCGGCTGTCTCGTAAGACGAGAGAGACGCGATGCTTTTGAGGTGGCCCTCTCCCTGTTGCCTGGGAGGAAGGCAGCACATGACTCCCCCAGTCCCGCTTGACAACATTTGGGTTAACAGAGGCTGTGAACAGGACCGATGAAGTGCAGGGGCCATATTTTCTGAACTAGAAATTGAGACACATGGTTGACACGTGATCTGGCAGATGGATAGAATATTTTGGATTACGACTATCCTAGAAAAACCTTTTACAGATGGTATAGGTGTAGCTCACAGCCACGGACATGTGACTTGAGGGCCACGGAGGAAATGCCATGCCCTTCTTCAAAATATCTTCTCCAGTGTCACATCTTCCACTATTAGATGTTTATTTCTAGGTCCCATGGAGGCTTTCAGACATTCCAGTTTGTCTTATGCAAATGGAAATATTTCTGGTATGTAATCTTAAACAATTTTCAAGATCTAGCTTTTAGGGAATTCAGTTTTGAAAGTGAAAGTATGGAGGACAGAAACTTGTGAAGAAGAGGGGGCAGAGGCAAAGGGAAACATTCTCATACTGCCTAGATCCAGTTTCATTTAGAGCGGTCAGATGCTGTCACAAGTACCTGGGGAAGTTGTGAATCTCTTCCTTGGAGAAAGAAGATGTAGCTGGTTGAAGGGGAGCGCTGCCTGGTAACTCTGAGTGCAGGGCCGGTACCACTCAGCTTACTGTCCAGTGGCAACAGTGGTGGTGCAGGGAGCTGTATTTGGTAGGCCCTTGGCCTCCTGGGCATATCCACGTCTAGGGGACATAGTAGAAAATTCACGGTGGCATCGTCTCAATAAAACAGACACTTTCCCTTCAATTGTAAGAGTTTTGCAGAGCAAATTTATATGTGTGCTTCTATCAGAATTTCATATTCTTATTTTTTTCCCATGGCTGAGATAATTTATTATAAAAACTATTACCTCTACTACAAAATGCCCTTGGAATCTCAGTGTTGTTTTCATCTGCATGTCTTGAATGACCAGTGATAATGAGAATTTCTTCATGTGCTTCTTGGCTACTTTTATTTCTCCCTCGGAAAAATGTCTGTTCATTTCAGATGGACATTTTTGAATTGAATCTTTAAATTTGGGTGGAATGATTTTTAAGCTCTTTATATATTCTAATAGTAGCCCTTTGCCTGAGAAACAGCTGGTGAAGATTTTTTCCCTTATTGTTGGTTTTCTTTAGGGGCAAGGGAGTTGTAGTGTGGGGAATGGGAAAAAATGAGAATTAAGTGGTGTCATACGCTGGTACAAATTCTCAATATTGAGTGAGATCATGGTGTGTATATGAAATGTACCGACAAAGAATCCAATTAAAATGACCTTGGAAGACAGAGATTTAAAAGTAACGGCCTGAATTCCTGGACAGCTCTGACCACTGCGGATGCCCAGCCCTGCCCCGCCCCCAGCAGCCTGGGCGTTCGGCGGAGCTTCGCTCGCTCTCAGCCTCCGCGCGCGTCCGTGGAAGGAGCAAAGCAGGAAGTACGCAGTGCAGAGGCCGAGGCAGCAGAGCGCGCGAAGGATCCTGCTGTGGGGAGACAAACTACCTGGATGAAGGACGTGCCCAGTTCTCCGCGTTTTGTGTCTTGTCCCCTGTTCTGAACACAAAATGATTTCAACGTGGCAGGTCGTTATGTCATTTATAGATGAATGAGACTAAAATGTGTTAAGATTAAATATGACTTTAGAAAAGGTTGTCTTAGGAATATTGTTGACTGCGGACATCAGCTTCCGTGAAAATGTGTAAGCCTAGTGTGAGTCACACCCCCGTAAGCCGGGCACACCCCGTCCTGATCCTCTTGCAGCCACGCACATGGCCCACGGGTCTTGCAGATAGTTGCCAGCCTCCCTGGGTTGCCAGCTTTTTTTTTTTTTTTTTTTTGCTTTTTGAGACAGGGTCTCGCTTTGTAGCTCAGGCTGGCCCTGAGCTCACTATGGTGCCCAGGCAAGCCGCTGCAAACTCAGCAATCCTCCCGTCTCTGCCTCCCGAGTGCTGGGATGACAGGCGTGAGTCTCCATGCCCAGCATTGTGTGTGGTTACCGGGATTGAACTCAGGGCCTTGAGCTTGTGAGGCAGGT
>PVIC010021252.1:16060-28825 GCA_004025085.1 Thryonomys swinderianus
GAACCACTGAGCTAACCCTCCGGCCCAAAGCTTCGAGAAACTTCGGTAACAGCTCAGCATGGCAGGACTATACTATTCATGTTATTGTATTATAAGAAATGTTAGTTCATTAACATTTGGAAGCTGGAAAAAAAGAGGTTTTCTTTCCTATTTTTTCATTCCTCCCTCCCTTCCTTCTTTCTTCTCCTCTTCATTTCCTATCTTCCTAACCATACATAGTGTAAGAAGCGATACTATAGTGGGTAATTATCAGGTGGGAAAAATGTCGCTGTAAAGTTTATGACTAGTTTCAAAATTAACCTTTTAAAATGAGATACAAACAGAAAGAGCTTTTGGAGAAGCAAAGATTGATTAATTTCTTATTTAGTTCCTGCAACATGTCCTTTGAATGGTTCAGGACCGGAATGAATACTCACTAGGACAATAGCTTTTTATTTTTCTTAGTATGATTTCCCCTTTCTTATACAAATTAATACTTCAATACACAGAATGGTAATGAATTATTCTCAGAAGTAGGACATAATAGTTATCTATAACACATCAAGAGAAATTTAGAACTAGGACTACCTAAGATAATGAGAGGCAAATGGGAATTTGGGAAAGAAGAGAATTTGACATATGGAAGTAATTATTATGAATTTTAAATTATTTACTAAGTATAGCAACATCAAGATGCTTTTGTTAGTCGACTTAGAAATTTTTCTTAAAAGAGAATATCAAAATATAGAACAACTGCAGGTATTTGGTATTCTAAAAGAAGAAAAAACCCTGTGTCTTGTAAAGCTCTTGAGAAAATCTGGGACTGAACCTGGTTGTGTGCACAAGAGATGTTTTGCTGTTAGTTAATGCAATCACTGTTCAAGGAAAAACTGAACCATGCCAGTGGGATGATACAGGGTATTTTAGTTTGCAACTCTTTTGCCCAACACTTTCTTGTTTTCCTTAGAAAGAAGAAAAAGAAATTTGTGTGCTTTTCACAGTGACTTCAGGCTGCTGCTTACCATTTTAGCTTCTAACACAAACAACCTTGACAATCATAATCTATTTTTTATCCCTTTTCATCCAGACTAGTAAGCAGTCATCAATTATAGGCCCTCACATGAAATACAAATTTAGCACCATAGAAATGAAAACTAAAGCAATTTGTACCCTTACTATTCCAAGGGGAACCATTCTTGGTCTATTTACCATGAAATATTCCTTCTATCTTATACTCTTCTAAGTTATATCAATGTCATCGACCATAACCTGAATCATAATGAGTAGATGATACCCTTGCATGACTGGAATCATGTCATTATTATTAGATGACCTAGTTAGCATATGTGGTTAAAAATGCCACTGGCTTTTTATTTATTGACTTATTCAGAATGGCATAGGTTATAGGAGAGCGGGGTTTCTGATGTGTTCTCTGTGAGTCCGAAGTGTTTGGTTTACATTTTTTAACCCACACCCACTAACTGCGTACACAAAGCAATTACACTATTTTAAAATATTTCTTCACAAACCATAGTTTTTCCCCACTCTATGACTTTTATTATCAGTGCTGCTGGAAAAAAAGTAAAACATGAGCGAAGAGATGTAATAAACTGTTTCAAAAACTCTGGTAGATCTTGGAAGGAACTTCAGGTCAGGAAAGACGCCAGCGAGAGGGACAACCTTCCCGGACCTGAGCGGGTCGGCTGCGTGTGCGGCGCCTGCTGGCACCGCCGTCTGGGCACGTCCGCCAGGAGGGCAGTGGGAGGCTTCGCTTTCTCTGAGGAGGTTTACTGATCGCACTGCATCCAAGCTCAGAAATCTCAGCAGCGGTTCCTGGCTTCGCTCACAAACAAGGAATTTATAAAGAAAGAACTATTTGCCTTAAAAATGATGCTAAAATGTATTCTTATGTTGACTCTGTCTCTATTCTGATCTTTATTTGGCCCTTAATCATACTCCCCGTCCTTGGAGTCCGTCCGAGCATCTTCCTAGGCCATTATTTTCTTCTCTTCAGGGGGACCAAATGCTTTGGATAAGTTATGGTCTCAATTTTGAAAGAGCTCGCTGTCTTACATCCCCTGGTTTCTGCTCTGGCTTCGTGTTTGTGTTCAGATCCTGTTCAAGTTTCTGCAGTTCAAAGCAGTCGGCACAACTCAGTACTCATGATGTGATGTTTGCTAAATCCGTCTGGATTACTTCACAAGGTTTAACAGAAATTCGGGTAGATTGTAAAATGTCAGGCAAAATGTCTAATGAGCAGTAGGTTTTCCTTTTAAGTTCTTTTGTCTTGTATATATTTATTAAAGGATTGGATTTGTAAAGAAAGCTTTTGTACAAGTAAAATAAGATAATTCCACACCATGTTTATTTTCTGATCTTCTTGATGATTAAACTAGGCTAGCTGCATGATCCTTAAAGATGTAATTGGGAGTCTTACTTGAAAATATAATGATAATTATTTCATAGCTGGTTAGACTGGCCGAGCCATCTCCATATAGACTGAATTTTCTTTGCAGACCCTAACTGTAGGTGTCAGTAGAAAGTGAGGTTGTTAGTAGACTTCTCAAGGTAAGGAGAAAATACACATACTGTAAGTTAAATTAGCTGAGTCCACTCTTCATTGCTACTTTATATTTAGAAAACTTATTTCTCTGAACAATTACTCTAACAGTAATAATAACTACCTTTTGATTGTGTTAATATAGAATGCCATTGTTTTCGAGACTGAAAATTTAGCTTGCTAAACATGACTTAAACTTGATCAACAATAATGTGGCTATTCTCATTAATTTCCTTTTCATCTTCATTTTCTCCAGTAGTTCCTTTTCTCTCTCTCAACGTGTAATGGTATTTGGTGGTATGAATGTAATGATCAATTCTAAATGAGTCTTACCTATTATCAGTAAAACCATATGCATAGACTTCTAGTTTTATGTTCTTCTGGTAAGTGTGTTTATCACAAAATTTCTTGTGTTTCGTGTCTGCCTATTCTACTGGGTTTGTTGTTCATGTTCTTGAGCATGCGGCACAGTGTTATGAAGATCTCCACAGCTATTTTCAGTGTCCTGAGTAAGAACAAAACAAAACAAAAAACCCCTTACATTTCTAAATAGAACACACACCAGAAATAAAAGATTGGGTGGCAGCTTTAATATCAAAGCACTGCGTCTCAATTGACTAAGCAAGCCACTACTAATTTAGATGAAAGTATACACTATGACAGTTAATGAGCTATAAAAACCTCTCATTGAACATTAACCCTTCAGAACACATAGGTTTGTATGTACAACATAAACATTTATTTATTTGGCACGTGAAAGTTTTTAGGGGAGCATTCTGTTATTTTAATTTATGATTCACTATATTTACATGGAATAAATATAAAAATCTCATTCTAAAGTTCATTACTCTGCTCATCAAGACTTCTCTGAAGGAAACTAGAACATAGGATAAGTCACTCTAGCAACCAATAAATGCTTAATAAATGATTTCAATATAGACCAGTGTAAAATATAATGGAATTCAGAAAAAACTTAAATTCTGTGCCCTTGTCTCAGAAATTATAATAGAGGATAAAATGAACAGTCATGAAATAAATTTACATGTTACTGGCGTAAGTCCCATTAAATACACTTACAGAGTGCGGAGTAGAGAAAAGTAGCATTATAATCTATAACATGGTAGTTGAAAAAGGCTTTGTGGAAGGCTTTTGGTCAGAGGGAAGATTTTTCTAACTGTATAATAGGTGACTTGGACTTAAAGACAAGATGGGATTTTGATCAAGGGAGGCAGAACTGTGAGCGAAGTCCTGAGAAGTGAAATAAGCATGGTGTGTGTGAGGCATGGGCGAGGGCAGGAGATGAAGAATCAAAGGACGCGAGCACAGGGAGACAGACTCAGCGGCCGGCATGCGGAGCAGGTTATGGGAGCTGAGCGCCGAACGCCAAGCTCATTGCTGATGAGGAGGAGCTGCCCGGCGGGCCTGCATAGGAAAGCAGATCACAAGACTCTGCGGCTGTGGAGGTGGAGACCAAGCTGTAGATCGGGAGTACAGGAGAGAACACGAAATTTGCGAAGGGGGAGACACGTTCTTTGGGCACACAGGGTTGGTTTTGGACAAGTTAGTGGAATATGGAAGTTAGTGTTTGGTACACTTCCTTTGTCACCCCCTTGTGCAGGTTGGGTGCCATGCTCTAGCCCCCCGTGTTTTGCTTTGTTCCCGTCCAGTTGCGGTCCATTTTACTTGTTCTTAAAACCTGAAGGTTAAAATTTCTGGGGTCTGACCACCTATTTATACAACTGGAAGAAGGATAATATCTGACACCTAGTGATCTTAATAATATCTCTTGGCTTTCTTAGGTGAATATCTATATATTCTTTGGTAAAATACACCTCTTCCTAAGAAAGTCTTTTAAAAATATTTTTAAAAATAGAAATTTCAGGTTTATATCAAAATCAAGCAGAAGGGAAAAAGAGTTTTCCATATATTTTCTGCTTATATACATACAGAACCTTTGCATTTAATCTCATAGCCCTGACCAGAGTGGTACATTTGTTACATCATATGATCCTACATTTCCACACTGCATACACTCAAGGTCCAAATTTTTAGTGTTGACTTGTGTTGTTATTATTCTATGAGTTTGGGAAAATGTATAGTGCCGTACATTCATTATTATAGAATCAGATTGTTATTTTCATTGGCCTAAAAATTCTCAGTATTCATCTCATCTATTCCTTCTATGTCTTGGCAAGCACTGATCTTTTTACTGTTTGTATAGCTCTTTGCCAGAATCTCATTTGGTTAACATCACATAGCATGTAACATTTTCAGATTAATTTCTTTTAATATGTAAGGCACATTAAAGCTTCCTCCAAGTCTGTTTTTGGTTTCATATCTCATTTATGATGAATAATATCCTATTGCATGAATATACCTCATCACCTGCTAAAGGATATCTCTGACTGCTCCCAGGATTTGGCAATTTAGCTGCTGAAAACATTCATATGCAAGGTTTTGTATGAACAAAAAATTTCAGTTCTGTTGGCTAATAACCCAGGCACATGATTACTAAATCATGTGATAAAATACCTTAATTTATAAAGAACTGCCAGTCTTCCAAAGGGCTGACACCATTTTACACTCCCACTAGAAATAAGTCAGAGCTCTTGTGGCTCTGTATGAGTGATGGTGAACCTTTTAGGGCTCTCAGTGATAACAAACATCCCACTGTGGCACATGTGCCACAGGTTGGCCACCCCGCTCCTTATCCTCGCCTATCCTCCTGCGGTGGTGTTTGTAGCCTGGATTTTGGCCTTTATGATTGTATAGCTCACTGTGGTTTTCATTTATGTTTCCCTGGTGACTATGATATGCAGCACTTTCTCATATACTTATTTGGCCTCTGGATGTCTTCTTTGGCAAGGTATCTGGCAAATTAACCAAGGTATCTGGCAAGTCCAAATTAATCAGATTGTTTGTTTTCTTACTATTGAGTCTTAAGAGTTAACTGAAGATTTTAAGTAGTATTAACTTAACAGACGGGTTTTTTTTTTTCCAAATATTTTTCTCATTTTATTTACACCATAGTGTTTTTTACACAGCAGAAGTTTTAAAATTTAATGAAATCTTATCAGTTCTTGCACTGATCATGTCTTCTCGTAGATTAAAGTCATTGTCATACTTGGGGTCATCGATATTTTTTCTAATTTTATATTTGAGGAGTTTTGCGGTTGTGTTTGATGTTTAGGTCTATGGTCCATTTTGAGTTACGTATTGTGAAATAGGAAGAAAATGTTCAAAGGGAAAAAGAAAAGTGGGGTTAGAGGAAAGTAAAGAAGGGAAAGAAAAAATTTGTTGGTAAAAACCAAAACTGGAAACAAAGCTCATATATATGTATGTATGTGTGTGTGTATATATATGTATGTATATGTATATATATGGTATAATATTATATAATATAATGCATAGGTAGGTACAAATTTTGAATGTTGAATGTGATCATACTGTATATCTGAAGTGTACCAATAGACTCAGTAAAAGCGAAAAATTTAATTAAAATTTTTTGTGAAGGATATAAACCTTATGCCTAGATTTCTTGTTTTGAATATGAGTAGTTGCTTTGACACCATTTGTTGGTAAGGACATCTTTACTCCATGGGGTTTCCTTTGTACCTTTGTCGAAGATCAGCTGATTATGTCTATAAGGGTCTATTCTAGGTTCTTCCTTCTGGTTTACTGATGCATTTGGATCTTTTCTTGCTAATACTCTCTGTCTTATTTCTATAACTTTATAGCAACTCTTGAAGTTGTGTAATGTGTCTTGCAAATTTGTTTTGCACTTAAAATATTGTGTTGGCTATTGCTTGTTCCTATAAGCCTTAGCATCAGATTCCTAACATTTGCAAAATAGCTTTCTGGCTTTTTGATTTGAATTGCATTGAGTATAATAGATCAAATCATGAAGCAATTTTTTTCCTACACATAAGCACAGGACATCAGTGCATTTATTTAGTCCTTTAATTTTGTTCATCAGCATTTGTTTGTCCCCATGATTAGTTCACTGATTTCTTTTACCTAAGTGTTAAAATAAAAGACATTATATTTGATGTTTCAGATTCCATGTGCTCCTTCTTAGCAGAGGGGAGAACAATCGACTATAAAATAGATTTGTATCTTGCCTGTGAGGGTCTTTCAGAGACAGCCTGGCTGATGTACAGCCACGGCCTGTCCCACCGTTCGAAGCGAGTTCCTCCGAGAAACTCCCGAAGCGGCAGACGGGCGCGGCGGCTGGTAGCGTCGGTGTGGAGGGCTGAGCTGTGCTCTTGGTGGAACACGTCTATACGCTTTTAGTCACAGAAAATGATTTGAAATGCCCAACGCTGCTCTGTGAGTTCTGCAGCAGATACTTTTTAAGATGTCACAGTGAGCTGCTAATTTGATTGATTCATAGCAGATTTCCTGTCTGAACTTTCTTTTAAGATCTGACTTCTAAGAAAGAAAATGTAGGGCAATAAGCACAGGGGATAAATCTTTGTAAGCTCAGGCTTACCAGAGTAAAATAGTAATAGTTTAGCCACCCAGTTTTTATTCAACTTTATTACTAATCACTGACCAGTGTTTGTGAGTAATGTCAGATATCACGCACCTGTGCCTTGTCCAGCTCCAAGCCCCAGCACAGGGTGTGGCCCCTCCCGTTACCTAACATTTCAGAGCAAGTGCTTTGTGAGAGCAGTGCACAGTAGACATTGCTTTATTGAGCAACTGAATAATTGAAAAGTGATGGAATTTTCATTCCCATTGCAGAGTATTAGTTTATAATTGTTTGACATTTGCTATAAAGAAATTAAAAATAAGGGATATCAATTAGGAATCTAAATGTAGGCCATTAGAAGCCTGATTCTTTCTGTGCCGAAATTTTTAGAGATGGAAATTTTCCACGATTTAGGTTGTTTTCACAAGTTTTTGAAGTTGAAAAGCCATATAACATTATATTCAATGCTTTTAAGTGAGGACTATAATGTGTGAATATATTTTAAAATAACATAATTAGTTCATGGTGAATTTGGTTTATTAGTAGAGTCAAACAGTTCAGAGGGCTATCCATGTGCTTTTACTTTCCTTAAGTAAATTTCTCCAAGACACAGTCTATATAGTTTGAATAAAAGTATCATATTATTTTTTTACTTACAGAAAACTTGGTCATTTCTGAAAGATGTTTATCAAAATTTGATCAGTTCATTCCTTTTAAAAATTATTGTCTTATCATATTTTATGTTGTTGTTGACACACAGGGAGGTAAGCATAAAAGTGTAACCCTTATCAGTCATTTTAAGGCTCCTTACCAGGCATGGTGGCTCACGCCTGTCATCCCAGCACTCCGGAGGCAGAGGCAGGAGGATTGCTGAGTTTGAGGCTTGCCTGGGCTACATGGTGAGCTCAGAGACAGCCTGTATTACAAAGCGAGACCCTGTCTCAAAAAAAAATTTAAGACTCCTCACTAGACTTTCTAGCACAATTTATTAACTAGCAGTTTTGTTAATTAAACGTGTGTGTGTGTGCACATGTGTGTGCTATGTGAGGAAAATCATAAAACTTTGAATATTGAAAATTCATCTTCCCTATATGCAGTTCATTCTTTATATTATGGTATATCCTTATATCTCCTGTTGTGATTCAAGGCTGATGCCATCTAACCCCTTTTGTGCTGTGTAACCCGTGAGATAAAAAAAAAAATCACTCCCATTTAGTCCTATATTCATCCTAGTGTAGATGGTATTAGTCAAGTCTTTCTTCTCCTTATTGAGTCTATTGGTAGATTTAAGGTATACATTATGATCTCATTCACCATTGAGGATTTATGCCTGTACATGATACATCTATTTTTTTTTGTACAGGGTCTCTTTCTGTACTTTAAACTGGCTCTGAACGCACTGTGTAGCTCAGGCTAGCCTTGAATTCGCAGCAGTCCTCCTGCCCCTGCCTCCCGAGTGCTGGAATAAAAGGCGTGAGCCACCACGCCTGACACTGTGGTATGTGGCACTGGGGGTTGAACTCAGGACTCTATATTTGCTAGGCAGATGCCAGAACCACTGAGCTAAATCCCTGAGTCCTGTACATGATATATCTTGATTCTTATTTTTTTCCTTTCCCCTGCCCTCCCTTTAGCCTCTCCAGATCCCTATATACATAAGCTTTTCCCATTTTTCCCTTTTGCCATCAAAGCTTTTCCTTTCACTTCTTTGCTTCCCCCCCCATAGTTTCCTTTCCTCTCTAAACATTTTCTTCCTATTTCATGATACCTACTCTACATTTTAACTTCATTTACACCTTCAGTTTCCCACACTAGAGAAATTATACAATATTTACGCATGTGTGTCCTATTTACTTATGTTACTCAAATCTGTTGAGATTTAAGTATGAATATCAGAAAATAGCAGGTAAAAACATGCACTTAAAATTCATTGTCTTAATCCACATTAACTCTTTTACAAAACAAAACTCTGTCGGAAGGACAGGGTAGACAGAACTCTTAAAACACGAACTGATTCCCTTCGCAACATCTCCTGCCGGCTTGCTGCCGCATGCCACGTCGTGCCTGGGCCCCTTCCCAGTGAGATGCTGCTGTCTCTCACTGGCAAGAAGCAGGGTGTATCTCTCCGTCCTGCTGCGTCTGTGCCAGCCTTTCGCTTTGGTTTGATCAATGGAATTTCGTAGACAGTTCTTTCAGAACTTCGGTGCGCTTGGACGGCTGTCTTACCTCCCTGGAACCGTGAGACCATCATGGTATGTAGCACCTTGCACTGGAAGAACATAGAGCGAGTGAGTTCAGATCTTTCTAGGCAACAGCCAGCGCTAAGTCCCAGGAGACAGTGAGACCGTGTTGGAACTCTAGCTCAAACTAGCTGTCACCTGCTTGGAATTGTACAGATGAGCCCCAACTGCTGGAAGAGCCAGTAAACCTGACAAATTGATGAAAATGTCAGCATTTTGTTGTTAATCTATTAAGTGCTGGTGTTAGAAACACCAGCAAAATACTACCTATGACCTTATCTAAAATATTTAAACTATAAAATGTGGTGTTTCTTGAAGAATACCCTCGACTTTTATTTTTCCAATCACTTTGTGTTGATCTTTGCCAGAATCATCTAGCTGACTGGAGACTGTCACATTCATAGAGGATCTTCAAAGTTTAATTTGCTCTAGAGACCATCCCAGGACTTTGTATTTCTTTGTTGGATCTTGGCTGCACAGGGCAGCGTGCTTTGATCAGGCTGCTTTTCATATCCAAGGTAACCCAAATTACTTCACCAAGGAATGTACCGGAGAGTAGTGTCTCTGCAGGCCATCAAAGAACAATTATGTAATAGCCACACACCACTTAAGAGTTTGGAACTTGTCTTGCTGAGCGGAAGTGTAAAGAAAAGAGAAAATAATGAATGAGGATTGGACTGCAAATATGGAAAGGAAGTAATATGTTCTAATTACAACAGCATCCCAAATTTTCCTGTAATCCTTACACTTTTGCAGTTCACTTTAAATTGTTTTAATGAAATGCTCCTTGAATCATGATTCAGTGTCCTACATAATTACGTGCACTGCTACTTCCAAGTAGCTGACAAATAGTGTCATATATAATTCATTTTTAATCGATCCATGCTACACATTAAGTTATTTGCTGATGTAATTTACCTACATTTGAAGTGTTTCTTTATATACTGCACTTATATTGGTGCCATAGAATAAAATAATCTAGAACATTCAAGCATAGAGTTTATGTTGCAATAAAATGACTAAAATGTGGTTAGTGAAGTACACTTTTTCATACCATCTTTTTGAACAAATTCCACCAAAAATATAGAAAAAATAATAGCTTCAGTGTTCTCAAAGTGGGTCTTAAAAGGAGACAGATCCTAGTAAAAGGGGCCATAGGCTTCTATTGCTACCGCAGGAATTAAGGAAGGAAAGAAACTCTGTTTCACCTGAGTGAAGCTGTCCTCACTCTGGCACCCAGTGTAGGTATCCATTAGATTAATAAGGGTCAAGGCTTCAAAGTCTAGAATCTGATTCATGTTTGTCCCTGCCTTGCTTAAATAACGCTCTTCTAAACAAGCATGATTCCTTCATGTCACTTTACGGTTTGTGTGTCGATGCATGGGGGATTTAGACAGCTGGAAATCATGTCATTAAGCTCCAGGTGGAAAGTTAGAGAAAATGAACGCACTGTGTGCAGGGATGTGGCGGGCCTCCTAAGTGCCATTCCGGAGCAATCCGAGAGCCCTCAGGTGCCAAGCGCCTTAGTTTCTGGCTTGCCTCAAAGAATTAAGTTTCAAAGTTCTTAATAATCTATTCAGGTCAGGTTTTCTCCTTAAATATTTCCTCAGATTTTATCGTAGTTTGGTGCCCTTTAAGGCGCCCAGAGTGAAGCTGCGGGAGGGACACGGGCAGAGAGCAGCGTGAGCGGAGAGGTGTCAGCCCGGGTCTGCCGGACCAGAGCGAGCACAGCACCCACCACGGGGAGGATGCGGCGGCCTGCGGGGTCAGATGCCGGCGCTCACTGTGGAGAGAACAGGGAGAAGCTTCTTTTGAGTGACTAGACCAGAAGTTCTCGAGGAGGACGGATGGGATTTGGGGATTTGATGGGATTTGGGGTCTGGAAGTAAATTGGGGTCAGACGGGAAGGAGATTTTATGCTATAATGAGACCCAAAACTGTTTTGAACTTGACGTGTCACTGGCTGTGTAACAATAACTTGGCCCCTCATCGTACTGGTTTTAGTTCTTTCTAGGAGATTCTGCTTTGCTATATAATGTACTTGCAGTTCTTTGACATAAAATTATATTCAATTATGTGAAATCATGATTGGTAAGTATTCAAAAAAGTAGCATTGTAAAAATTCAACTGTGAACATTTAGAATGGTATATAACACATGGGAGCAAATGAAAAGTTGTGACTAATAGATCGGGCACCGGTATTAAATAAGAATGATTAAAGTGCAGGATATCTCTATGGAAAGGAAGATCCAGGATAACCGTGTGAATAACTGACGGCCGATATCCTCGTTGACCTGAGTTACCGGAAGTATTTGGCTTTAATGATATGATTAGTCCCCTCCGGTTCCCAGTTTTGCTTTGGCGGTGTACCTCCGTGCAACACTGCGACTACTCAGGGCACCGGAAGGGAACGAAGTTCTCAGCTACCAGCGTTAGAAGTGATTTCAAATGGCTCCTGACAAGGAAGGGGAATTACTGAGTAAAGGCCAAAAGGAAAGTAACGTCTAAAAAAATCTATTTATTTATTTATTAAAATGCAAACATTTTTGTTGGTGGTTTAGGGCTTAAACAATTCTACAGGACATAAAAAACGTGTAAGACAAGGCAATGGACGGTAAAAATGCGGGAGACAGATCGACACTCTCCGCCCCCATCATCTCCGGCAGCGCTGTGTGCGCCGGGCTCCTCCTCCTCCTCCTCTGGGCAGCCATGCCCTCCGGGCCGCGGAAAGCTCTCCTCCTCCAGCCCGTCTCCCGCACCCCGTGAGCACAGGCGCGCTTGGCGCTCGCCGGGTCACGCGTGTGGCCTCGGCGGGCCGCGGTGTTGCTCAGCATGCGCGCAGCCCGCCGCACCTTGGCCAGGCCTCCGCCGGGCGGCACGGTGGGAGGCTGGTAATTCGTGCCAGCCTTGCAGCCAGTGGGGCACCAGTCCACAGACTGGATGGTGCGCTTGGCCTTGATGGTGGCACTGGCAGCGTTGGCACCTTTGGGGACCACGTCGCGGCGTTCCTTTTTCTCGGCAGCCTCGCCAGCATGTGCTGCTGGCTAATTTGGCATAGCAGCCGTTCTCTGAGGAGTGAGATGAAATCTCAGTGCTGTTTTCATCTGCATCTCTCAAATTACGGTCACGTTGAACATGTCTTCATATGCTTCTTGGAAGCTTCTACTTCTTCCTCTGAGATGTGTCTGTTCATTTCAGATGCCCATTTTTGAATTGGGACTTTAAATTTTGGAGGACTGATTTTTTAATTGAATTCTTTATTGGTACAATTTATATACATCTCAAAATCACATATAACATTGGGAAATTTGTGCCAGTATATGCCACAAGTTAATTCTCATTTTTACCCATATCCCTACCCACTCCCCCTCCTCCCCCCCTTTATACATGCTCTTTTATTTTCTTTCTGTATCATATTTATTCCTTCCCCTCATCACATTCCCACACCAAGTTTCCTATAGAAATATTCCACTCTATAAAAGCTGTCCTACTTTCTAGAACTCATTTGCATC
>PVIC010021253.1:0-28752 GCA_004025085.1 Thryonomys swinderianus
GGGTGGGTCGGGGAAGGGAAAAATGAGAAGTCAAGTCATATACTGGTACAGGTTCTCAGTGCTGAGCGTAATCGTGGCGTGTAGATATAATGTACCAATAAAGATTCAAATAGAAAAAAAACAAAAAAGATGAGGGAAGAATCCACTGGGCTGTGGGACCCCAGGGAGGCAGAGAGGACACCAGGAGGTCAAGGGGTTGGTTCCTCCCACGCACCTGCACTAGCAGCGTCCTGGGTTCGGCCTCCTCCTCCTCCCCCTCGGCAGCTGGGCCGCACTGTCTCTCCTGGCCCCTCCCCCAGGCCGGTTATCTTCCCCACAGTATGACGGAGCAGTATGGCTCTGTGGTTCGCTCAGTGAGCTAAGGACTGAGGTTGGTTAGCAGTGCGTGAGGCGGGACTCCAAAGAGGCCTCCAGAATCAAGATTCACCCTCCCTCGGAGCTCACAAGCGATGGTACGGGGCGGGTTTTCCCTGGCACCCAGATGCAGACAGGAAAGGGCTTTTGAAAGGAGGCAAGGGTTAAGTGCTAATTAGGCACGTAGCCCACCAGGGTTTTGCCCACAACACGCCCGGTGAATACTGAAGTCTCCTGCAGCAGGTCCGATGGACGAAGCCCAGGCCAGGTACTGTCTAGCTTCTCAGAACCCAAGTGCGGTTTCCGTCTGCGCCCCTCTGTGCCACGCGGACCGTGCCTAGCGTAAGAAAGGAAGTCACACTGAGCAGGAGAAAATGAGACTGGGTGGGAGGCTGGACAAGAGGGAAATACCGTATCAGAATTGGTCATTTTCCTATGTCAGGCAAGGTTTTGGTGTTGGCTGTGACAGTTAATTCCTTCCACTTAGAGACGCGCCCTAATCTGCCTGTGACCACTGTCCACGTCGGCACCCGGCACGGTCTGGGAAACACGGCGGCGCCGGCAGGGTGGGTGCGGGGCTGGGAGGCTGGGACCACCCGCGGGATGACCTAATTCGCAGGAGCCTGGCGAACGGGAACAAAGACAGCTCTCTGGAAGCTGGAACAGCGAGTTTATCCAGGGAGAGTCGAGCTTATTTTATCAGGAAATAAATCAGAGGCCTGGACCGGGACCGCTTTTTTCCAGGCACATCTTGGGGGTGCAGAGGGCGTGTGTTCAGACCACAGGAATCTCCACAGCAGCCGCGGACCCACCAGCGCTTGGGGACACCGTCACGCCCTGGGGAAAGCCCCAGACAACATCGCGCTTGAGTTTTCGCTCGCCTCTCTCCGAGGGAGTGTGGTTTCTTTCATTGGTGTGTGCATTTGGCATTCTGCGTTTGTTTGTGCGGACAGCCCCGCTTCGAGGCCCGTGGTTACCGGCCCGCCCTGTGTCCGAAGCTGCTGCCAAGGGGCCTGATGTCCGCCGGGGTCTGCCCTGGCCCCTCGGGCCGGAAGCCAGGCCTGAGGTGGTGGCTGTCGCTGCTGCGGGCCTGGCGCACAGAGCGCGTTCCAGTGGGCACCAGGGAAGCCGGAGAGAAGGAGCACGGAGGGGCGTGGCCGAGGCAGAAGGGACCAGCCTGTTAAACAGGCCCAGAGAAAGAGGCAAGTGTCTGTCACAGAGCCCTCCGCTGAGGGGGCAAAGAATACACACTGGCGTTAACAAAAATACACAGGGGCAGGGTGCATGCGTGTGTGTGTGTGTGTGTGCGTGTGTGCATGCATGTGTGTGTGTGCGCACATGCATGTGCAGTTAACATGTCCTTTGTGGAAAAGCAACATACATTGTCCCGGCAAGGCTTGGGAGTGGTGTCTGGGTCCTGGTGGGCGTCTGGAGAAAGACAAAGAAGAAAGATGAATTTCAAGGTCAGCGGGATACGTTCCCTCGTCGTGGCTCAGAGGTGCGTCCTACCTCAAAATCCGAAATAAACTCAAACACCCCGTCTTCAAAGAAGTGGGGGGAGTTATTTTTAAAAAGGCAAGAGTCGAGCTTTGAAGCTATTTCAAAAGCTTAAGATATAATTTAGTTTCAGGAGAGGAAAAAAACTAGGAGGAAAGAAAAAAAAACACAAGTTATAAAAAAAATAAAAAATAAAAATAATAAAATGCTAGACTTAAATTTTGCAACTGAAATACTAGCCTTTGGATCCTCCTCATCAGTCACGGGTGTGCTGCTGTTTTGGTGCATAGATTTCTGAATCTTATTTGGAATGGTATAATTTTCAGATTAAGATTTTAAAAAGAAGCCCAGCCCCAGAGGAGGATAAAAAATGGAAACTACTCCTCAGAGCCATTTTATACAACACAGGGCGTGTGCATGAGATAGACTAAATGAATGTTTCTTAAAATTCTGCACCGCGCCGGCTGTCCGTGCCTTCTCCATGCCCTGCCGGTCTCTTTGCTCCAGGAGCTGGGCCTGTGTGCATAGGATCTGAGATAACATCAGCCTCGCGCTTCAGTTACCAAGTCCCTGTTTTCAGAGACTTAACTCAGGTATAAAATGTGTTTGGGGCTGAAACCGGGCAGATAACATCTCAGACCTGTGGCTAATTCGCTAACGTGTTTTCAAGGACAAACATCTTTTAACTGCTCATTCTCTGATCCCCAAATACAAATAAACAGAAGGTCGGATGGTGAAATTACGCTCGGTATGGCCCAGGCCAGGCAGGCCTTGACTAATTGGATCCCGAAGGCTGCCTATGAGACAATCCTGCTTTTCAACTTGGACATTCTCTGCGGGGAAGTACTCGGCAAGAACAGAAGAGGGTGGCCACCAAGGCAAGAGAGGCGCTGTTCTAACGAAAAGTCCTTGGAATTTGCTACTAGAGCGTTATAAGTAACACTGAAAGGACAACCAATGTCTTCATCATCTCTCTTCTCTCAAAGCGGGGTAAAGCGCCGTCGGATTCACGTCTGGGGCGGTCGGATTTTAAGAGCACAGAATTTGCTCACATCAGCACTGGCACTGGGCGTGCATGCTGCTGCCTGAGATCACCACAGCAGAAAGGCGTGGACGCGGGCTCCCTGGCATCAGATGGAGAAGATGAAGTGAATGAAAAGATAAACGACAGGACAGGATGGCATGAGCCACATGCTAAGTAGGTTAGTGCTAAGTACACAGGAAAGAGCAGAAGCAGCCTTAAAGGCCGGGCTGGCTAGGCGGAGCTGTTGGCACGGACGTCGGGTCAAACTACCTGAGATGCAAACTTGACTCCACCTTGGACAATGCATTTCATCTCTGTGTCTCAGTTTCCTCATCAGTAAAGTGGGGCTGATGTAATACTGGCTCATTCCACTCTACCAGGCACAGCGTGACGCGTACACTCGTGATCTCAGCACTCTGGGAGGCTGAGGCAGAAGACTGGACGACTTAGTGGCTTAGAGAGATCCTGTCTCCAGATTTTAAAAATAACAAAAAGATTGGGGACGGAGCTCAGTGTCAAGGCCCTGAGTTTACTCCCCAAGACTGAAAAGATAAAATGAAATAATAAAAAGAACTTGGCTCTGTATGGATCGTGGGAAGACGCAAGGTGTGACCTGGCAAATTCATACAAGAGGGGTCAATGTGGAGAAACCCGAATCCAAGAGCCAGAGGTGAAGGACGCTGCCGCTCTGACACTTGGCTTCGTCTACGAGAAGCTATCCTGTCGGTGATCCCTGGCACCCTCGGGGGAGGACGCCAGCACAGGGCTTGCACTCCTCCCTCGAGCTGGCCTACTGCTGTGTCCAGTACCCACAGGCGGGTCCCAAGGCTCGAGAAGCCTCTGTCTTTGTCACTCCCCGTTTCTGCTCTTTCCTCGCTGCCCTTAGATCTATATAGATGCAAGCAGCACAACTCAAACTCAGAGCCGCTTTTGCGAGGGGCTGTCGGAAGGGTGCAGCATCCCCTGCCTGAACCTCGGAAAGGCAGAGACGGGAGAGCTCTGAAGCCGTGGCCTGGCGGGACTTCCCCTCCCCCTCTCTGCAGGCTGTGTTCCTCCAGGCTGGCTTCCTCGGGAGCCAGGCTTCACGGTCAGCACCACCTCCTGGCTCACATCTCCCTGCTTTGTCATGAAAGGCGTCAGATCCCAGCTCAAAAAGATTCCAGAATGTGACTCTGACTGGGTTTGCGTCACGTACCTGCTCCCTGGACCCATCCCTGTGGCCAGAAGCGGAGCTGACATTCTGTGGTGAGGCCTGCTGTCGTCTCTGGAGCCACCCCGAGGCCAGTGTCTGGAATGAAATAAGAAGACTTGCTGGGACTGGAGGAGGGAGCCGCTGTGCGCCAGCACAGGGAGGCACTGCGCCCCTAAGCATGGCGTGATGCCAGCACAGCAAACCCATGGAGAGCAGCCTCAGCACGGTGTGGCACTGTGGGGGTGGCACTTGTATGAATAAGAATTGGTAGAACTGGTAAAATATGTTGTCATTTCTTGCTTTATGATGTCAGTCCTTTCTGTTTATGTTATGGAAGCGCACGAGGCGCTTCTCTGTGCGGTGGTGGGAGACTGTGTCGCAGTATGCAAAGGCCTCGTTCACGCTCCGCCCTGGAAGTGAGAGTGCAGGCAAGGGGTGTCCCTGGACCCTCTCATGCCTTGCGCACGGTGGACGCTCGGTCCAGGCTGTTCCTTGACCGGGTGAGTGAACGGCCACAACGCACTTTCCCTTCTCAACAGTGAAGCAGTGGACGTGCAACAGAGCCACAGTGGAACTGCAGAGCGATCAGTCCTGCGCCTCTGTGGAGACACAAGTTCTCTTGCCTTAGCCTAAGCTCAGTCATTCCATCAGCATTAATCTCAGTTTCCTTATTTTAACACACAATGATAATAATCCAGACCTCAGAGGAGTGCCTCAGGAGTTGAACTTCCTAATAAGTGTTTTGGTGGCCAAATATGACTTGTATGGCTCTTTTCCTGTTAACTTTTCCTTTTTTATTCTTAATGCAGCCCCTTGAGGGACAACAGGTAGTGCTTAGTAGTAAAAGAGGAATTTAAAATAATTTAATGTTCTCACATGCAAATTACTTGCTTTTTGTAAACTGTAGAATATATTTTCATCCTAAAGGTTCTGAGAACTTTTAAATTCTGTTTTCTCTCTGCATGCTAAAGGTAATATAAACATTCTAAATAAATCAGATGACCATCAGAAAAGCAAGTACACCAACCTCATGCTGGCACTCAAGATCTTTTGGTGATAAATAATTTTATAACCACTAAGCTTACACTTTATTCAGATGTCACAAGGATAAATGAATCGATAGGTGCATAGATGGATAATAGATGAATGGGTAGATGGATGGATGAACAGATCATGGATAGGTGGGTGGGTGGACAGATGGATGGATGGGTGGATAGATGGATGGATAGATGGGTAGATATATGGATGGATGGATGGATGGATGGATAGATGGATGGATGGACGATGGATGGATGAGTAAATATATGGATGGGTGGATGGATGGATGGATAGATGGATGGATGGTTGGGTGGATATATGGATGGATGGATGGTTGGATGGATGGATGGATGGTTGGGTGGATGGATGGATGGTTGGGTGGATATATGGATGGATGGATTGGTGGGTAGTGGAAGTGATAAATAGGCATGGATACAGACATAGTCCGACACATAGATTTTAACTCACATCCACACCACTTGTTGAGTGTCTTCTTTGTGTCAAGCTCTCTCTTAGGGATCTCACCTCCATATCGGCCAACCTCTGGTGAGAGGCTCCTTGCTACATGACAACATGGTGAGTGGTATTATCTGACAAGAGCACAACAGCATGAAAATGTTGAACATTCCCTCTTATAAAGCCACAAATGCCATTATGGGAGCTTTATAATCATGACTTCATCTAATCTTAATGATCTTCCAAAGGTTACATTTCCAAATAACTACAAAAATTAAGTGAGGCTTGTTTTCAGCATTTGAATTTGGGAAGAGGACAACTTACACCATGACCTTGAAAAAAATTCAGCCACAGTATTGCCATGTCTTTTTCTTATCTTCTAGGTCTATACCGAGACCCTGGAAGGCATATTCTGCCAGTTGTAACAGTCCCACAAAAGTGGTTTTCTTTATGTTGATAAGCTTTAAAGATACTCCATGCACTGAAAATGATTATCTTATTGTGCTGATTATATTAGTATTGACAGAAGACAGAACAAAGATGAATTAAACCTAGAACATGTGTTCAGAAAACAGAAAAGTTATTTTCAGCTCATTCTAATAAAAAGAGAAAAAAATGGTGGCAGAAGCCTGGTCAACAGGGAGACAGTGGCAACAAATGGTAGAAAACGTGGACCCTATCATGTTGCTTTATGTCTTCTGTGTCTTAATATGCCATGCAGATTGTAGAAGAAAAATGAGCAGGTTCTTAACAAAGCAGGTGGCTCTCCAACGAGCTTCAGGAAGGAGCTGAAGGAGCTGAAGGAACTCTAGGTGAATGCTGTTGGGGACTTGTGGGAGACAGGAGCGAAGCCGAACACTGGAAACTGGGTGAATGTTGTCTTTTTCGAAAAGTGTGCATCGAAGTGCTCAGCTCGCACTAGAGACCCCGTATCAGTTTGGAATGCACTTTGGGGGAGAAAGAGTAGGGTCCAGGAGAAAGCAGGACTGAGAGATGGTTATGTCTGTTGTTTATTTTATAAATGCTTTCTCTGAGCTTAGACAGCATGCCAACCAAGAGAGAGGGATTAGAGCTCAGGGATGGTTAGGATGTACTAGTTTGTCCTAGATTGTAAAATTTGTAAAGAATGGCAGAAAAATTCCAGTGAAATTTATATATTCCTTAGGCTTGCTCCAGATGTTTTCAACGTATCTCTCACCATTTTCCTTCTGATAGGAGAAAGCTATAGCTCCACATTTATAGTTTCTTTCAAAACTGTAGCACTGGGCAGAGATTGTGCTAATTATTTCTGCATGCTGTGTTGAGAGACCAGGGCAACAGAGCTACACAAATGGTCTGACAGCTCTCTTCTGGAAGCCAGGGCCATTTGGAAATCTGCTGTGTCTCCTTCCCTTGTCCTAGTAAGAGCAGAGTCTCAGGCTCAACAACTTTAAGTGGGACTGATATTCATCAGATACACCTTAAGGCTGTGTCTGCTGTATTTCTTTAAACCCAATACTTTAAAGTGAATGCAGTGAGAAGGTGCTAGCACTTGAGCTTTCCCCAGGGGCTTTGATTTAACGAGCTTCAAGATTCTTTCCAGATCTGCGATGTGTTTATTTTGAGAGCTTTATAACTTCCGATATGACATGGAGGCATCACTAGGGGATTGAGCCCCACTTATAAATTTGTGTTGAACACGATAGGCCAAAGAATATGGGCATTTTTATCAATAAGTAAAGTGCGAGCAAATGGTGGCATTTGGCCTGAGGTTTATTAGGATGAACCAAAAGTCTTAAAAATATGCCTACTCTTTAACACAGCAACATCTCCTTGGAACTGTAGCCTGGGGAAATAGTTAAGTATGTGTTCAAAAGAACCTTAGCACTAAAATGTTCACACAATGTTCTTAAAGATATTTTTCAGAAACTAGAAAATACTTAAGTGCTGAATAGAGGAGGTCAGTGCAGTAAATTTTGGCACAACTGTGCACTAGATACTGTCATCAAAAACTAGGTAGTAGGGCTGGGGATTTAGCTCAAGTGGTACTGGGCCAACCTTGGATGTATAAGGGCCCAAGTTCAATCCCAGGTACCACAAAAAAATTTGTTTAAAAACCTCGATAGTAGATTTCAAAGGCTATATAGTGCCAAGTAAAGTGGCATGTGCCAGTCATCCCGGCTACTTGAGAGGCTCAGGCAGGAGGATGGCAAGTTCGAGCCCAGCCTGGGCCACTTAGCCAGATTCTGTCCAAGATTTAAAAAGTAAAATAAAAAGGCTACACATGCAGTTTAGTGTTCCCTGGGTTCAATCTCCAGTACTGGAAAAAATTAATGAATGAATAAACACATAAAAGCAGCATCATATGATCTTGCACTTTTAGCAGACATACCCACATATATACTGAAAAATGATTTTTAACAGAATTACATCAAAACATTAACCCTTTTATGTTATTACCCCTGGGGATGGAATAAGAGATTTTGTGTGTGTGTGTGTGTGGTACCAGGGATTGAACTCAGGTCCTTGTGCTTCCAAGGTAGGCATGGTGCCACTTGAGCTAAATTCCCCAGCCCCTAAAAGATTATTTCTAGTTTCATCTCTTTATATTCCTTTTCTAAATTTCTATAATGGGAAAAAATAGTTTGTAAGAACTGAGAATGCATTAACACATGTATCCATTTCTGTGTACTATAATTATTTATCAAATTCCCGTTAATTGCTAGGCCTTGTAGCTGTTAATGTAACATAGGTAAAAACTCTTATGAACTATTTGCTTGGTTTCTTTGCAATGCATAAGAGAAAGAAGCTCAGTCCAATGATGAAAATCAACCCAAAAACTTTGAAAAGCTTATTTAAAGTCACATAATGAATTCAAAACAGTAGCCAGGATTTGTAACCTCAGATTCTCAAAGCTGAACCCAAAAACATAGAACTGTTCTCTTATTAGTCTCAATTTCTGTTCATCGCCCACCGGGACTCAAAGGGCTCTTCGTGTGGTCGTTTGAAGAAAACATCGGTCGTGACACTCAGCAGCTGCTTCCACCCAGAAGTGAGGTCTGTCTCCGCGCCTCTGCCACGGGGCTGCTCCGGGCCCTGGTGGTGCCAGTTCTGAGGCTCAGCCCCAAATGACTTCGCCAGTTCTACACCCTGGGGCCCTCGGTGACCACATGAATCAGCCCGGACCAGCCCGCTGGAGGACAAGCAAGCTCGCGAACAAAGGCTCCAGTCACCCCGCCGCGAGACCCTCACACACAGCCGTAATAAAGTGTCCGGTCCCAGCTGCCCAGCCAGCTGACCACAGACACAGGAGCGAGCCCAGCTGAGGCCAGTGGGGCCCACGCAACCCCAGAAAAGCCATCTGGGTGAAGTCTAGTGCCAACTGGCAGTCCACAGCATGGTGAGCAAAATAAATGTTTGCTGTTTTAAACCACAAAGTGTCGGGTGGTTTGTCCCGCAGCAAAAGCTAACCGATGCATAGGTGTGGGCTCAGCCAAAGCTTCTTCCTTATTCAAATGAGGACACCAGGGAGGTAAATGAAGGACTGCGCAGAGTCACATAGGAAATCAACGAGCCTGGGAGAAAAATCGACTTCTCCAGCCTCCCATCCAGTGTCCTAGGCACCGAAAGAAAAAGGTTTACACGTAGACCGAAGCCTTGGCAAACAATAACTGGGCTCAGGTCACCATTAGCTCCATGTTTTCTGGACAGCTCGACAGTGTGACTATTCTGCTCTACTCCGGTCCTGCTCAAGGCAACGCCAGGACTCCCCGCCTTCCTAGAGGCCTCGGGGGTACCCATCACGTGCTCCTCTCTCTCCCTCTCCCATGACCTGCACCCACCTCGTGCCCTGCTTCCCACGTGCCCGTCTGAAAAGCTAATCAAAAATCACCACCTGAACTGAGCCTCAAAACGACCCTAACAATGCACCACAACGTGCTGCTCCTCAGAGCGCTCAGGCCCAAACATCAGCCGATTGATCCTCACAGCGCCAGCCTGTCAGTACAGCCCCGTTATTCACGAGTCACACACCAGGGAAACAGCCGAGGAAAGGACTGTAGCCCGGCCGGCGGCGGGAGGCGAGGCCTGGGCTCCCAGCAACCCAGAAGCCACACGCTCCCCCTGGCGTCCGCCAGAGCCAAGGGGCGGCCCAGCGTTTCCTCTTCCATTCGCCACAGGTGTGTTTTACCACAGCCTAACGAGCAGCTACTATTTATTCTCTGGGATTTTCTAAAAATGTGCTTTTTGCAGACCTTCATTCTCAGCGTTGCTCTTTATTAAATCGAGCCACAGAAACGTATTGAAAATCATGAGCATTCTGAAACACACTGAGTCCTTTATGACTAAAATAATCTAATAGACAAGCTGTTGTTAATTTACAACCTTAATTTTCAGACACACTTCTTGAGTCAAAAGTACTTCCTGCTCTGTAATTCCTGTAGGGATACAGGTGGCCCAGGACTCGGTACATGTCTACTGTACATTAAAATGTATTTCTTACTTAAACATTTCTGAAATCTCAAGTTTATGTCTAGACTATTTTAATCAGCTGAAATGTCATAATAAGCCACATGTTGGTCTTGATCGGTTACATAGACCAGCCCTAGTCATAAAGTACCCAAAGATGTTTTTAAAAAGAAATCTGTGTTTGTTTTATCAAGAAAATGGTACTTTCAGTCTGTCGTATCAGAGCTGTTGCCGAGCAGAGCAGGAGGGCTCGTAACCGGTGGAAATGGCTTCCTCCCTCTTTCTCCTTTATGTACCACCTCATCAGCACCAAATGCAGCCTTCAGGGTTTTGAAGCAATAAACTTACAGTGGTTTCAAATGTCACTTGGTCAGGCAAGGCAGACAGTGTAGAGCAGGTCCTGCTGTTGCTGGGCTTCTCGTGCGTGCAAAGAGTCTGGGTTCCGGTGAATCCCACGCGCACTGCTCTGTAGCAGCCAACCCCAGGATGGTCCACTGTGCACCCCAAACCATAAAGAAAGTTACGGTAAGAGCCCTGCTGGCTAAACCAATATCCAAATGCCAGCGGGGCACCTGTCATAGCTCAGATGTTAGCGCCTAAGCTGTGCTGATGAACAAGAGAGTCCCAGTGCCTGTTTCCCTGGAGTCCGCAGGTTTAGAGAGGGAGGGGCACGCTGCAAGGTCAGGGATAGAAATGTATTCTTCCAAGGTCTTTGAAGAGAACAGCTTGGGTCCTCCCAAAGCTCACAGCACAGACGCAGATCGCTCTGAGGGACGGGCAAGTTTCCCCAAGGCGGTGTTACTGGGCTTTGACCCTACGCGTGAGAGCAATAAGCTGGCCAGACAGGAAGTGGGTGTCAGTCCTCGGAACGGTGACAGAGAAGATAAGAGCAAAGGGAGGGACGGAGGGTGGGAGGAACAGGGGAACAGGAAGAGAGCAGGGGCAGCGGGAAGGAGGAGGAGAGGCAAGGCGTGGAGAGGAGACATGAGAAAGGAGACGTGAAGAGGAGAGAGGAGAGAAAAGAAGGCAGCAGGAGGGGAAGAGAAGCAGGAGGACAGCAAGCGAGGGAGAAAGAGAGAGAGTTCAGGTCTGTTCACTTCGTATCTCTCCACCTCTAAGAACCACCAGAAATTGTCTGAAGTAACTCTACTTCCAATTCTAAATAAGCATCATTGAAAGAGCACTTATTAATCAAATTGTGAAATACAAGCTTTCTGATGAGTCCAAAGGGCTCTTAACCCAAACTATACAGACAAAAAAAAAAAAAAAGATACACACAATGATACTTGAATGGAAATAAGTAAATTGGGCTTTAATCTTGGTACTTGATAAAACTTTATAAAGTGTAGATTATGAGTAAGAATTCTTGCATGTACCTAGGTGTGGTGGCACAGGCCTATAACTGCAGCTCTTGAAAAGCTGAGGCAGGAAGATCACCACGAGTTCTAGGCCAGCCTGGGCTACACAGCAAGTTCAGGGCTTTCTCACCATTCCCTTCTCTTGTACCATCCTTGCTCTCAAAATTACTGGTCGACCTCAATACACCTCATAATCAAGGAAGTACCAAGTGTATATTTGTTGAAACTCAAAAATTCCTGCTCCCCAAAGAGCAGAATCCTTAGAAAATAGTGAAGCACCAGTAACTGGCCACGTTTCTGCTTTGGACCTATCCCGGAGAGCATGGGCGGGGAAGGGGAGGAGGGGTCTGTATTGTATCACCTCGCCCTGCGGCTGAGAGAAGACTGATCTAGAGAAGACTGATCTGGATCAGTCTGTGCGGCCCTGGCCCTGCCGTTTATCATCTAAAGCCTTGGGCACATGACTTAACGCTCTTCCAGCCTCCACTGCCTCGTCTGTAAAATGGAAGTTCTTCACTGCACCTTGAGAGAATCAAATGGGGCACAGAAGTTGAGCCAGCAGTCCTTCGCAAGCGCTCAGCAGTTCTAGGTGTCACTACGGTCATGTTAAACGTCCCGCGTGACTCTGGTGTCACTATATCTGCCACCACAGCCATCCTCATAGATTACTTCCCGGCTCGTCTTCCGGCTCCAAAGCGGCCCGCGAGGGTCATTCCGCTGTCACCCTGCCGGAGTCAAGAGCCCCCCACAGCACCCTGACCCTCATGGAGCCTCAGGCAGGAGCAGCTGGCTCTCCCCGAGGGTTAGCTGCACTGGAGCCTAAGCAGGACCCAGAGGAGGCGGCCGTGGGCGGAGGAAGCACAAGGCCGTGAGTTTGATCCCGGTACAAACAGAAAAGCCAGCAGAAGTGGCCACAGCAGGGGGTGGGCCACTTGCTCTGAAGGACAGAAGCCAACGTGATGCCCTTCCTGATAAGCTGACCTGACTGAAGGCTCTAATGGCTTGTCTGTGTCAGACGCTAAGTGTGCGACTGTGCTGGGTGCAAACACGCTCCGCCTGCTCTCCTGGGCCACCGTGGGGCGGGGGCGTCTGGCTCTAGCCCTTCTCTCTAGGTGCCCCTCTTGGCATGGCCCTCTCCTCCCCACGCTCATACCTTCCCTGAGGACCTCCCGTTTCTGACAGACGGCCACGCGCTGCCTAGGAAGGGATCCATTCCGAGAAATACGCTGTTGCAGGATGTCGTCAGCGTGTGAACGTAGCAGACTGTGCTCACACACACTAAGACAGCTGAGGATCACTGAGCCGCTCACTGCTGTGGGTCCACCTTTGTGTACGATGTCTGCGTTGTGTGGTGTACAATTCTACCTCTGTTCCAGGCTCTGTGTGGGTTGCTATAACAAAATGGCATAGGCCAGATGGACAAACATCCTTAGAAAATGAGCATGCATCGTATCTTAGTTCTGTGACTAGAAATCCATGATCAAGGTGCTAAGCTAGATGGCTCTCCTTGGTTTTCAGGCAGCCACTTCTTCCTGCAGGTTTACATGATGGAAAGAGGTCTCCCGGGAACTCTACCCTCAAGACCTAATCTAACCGTGAACAATTCCCAAGGTCCCCACCTACAAGTACTTCCACTTTGGAAGACAATGGCTTCAACACTGAGAGAATGGAAACATTCATTTATAACACTATCGAAGGAGAAAAATATCAAAATTGTGGCTAATTCTAACATTCAAAATTTGGGAAATCTGTATGGTTCTAAGCAATCTTTCTGCTCATTTTTATTTTATTAATACGTGTTTATAGTCCCCAATAATTACATCCATTATGAAGACTTGGTAACTGTGCATAACATACTTTGATTCTTTTTATGTGTAATTTCCTCCTCTCTCTCCCATCTTCCATCTCCTGGATCTATTTTAATGTTGCTCCTTTAAGAAGTACTTACCAGCATCAGTTGTATAAGACACTGTGTTAACAGTCAAAGGGAAATATTAACAGTAAGATGCTATCTGCCATCAAAGAGCTTCGCTCTCCAATATAAAATCAGAGAAAAATACACAGAAAGAGCTAAAAACATAAAAATATTTTTAATTAATTGGAGGTCTACATAACAAAGCTATTACAGGGGTATTCAGAAGAAGCAGAAGGGTACGGTAAGGAAGAACCCAGGCTTTGGAATCAGATAGGAATAAGAGGACATCCAGCTCAAAATGAATCACAGAAAACCTGTTTTTCTACCTGTAAAATGGGCCTAATGGCAGGATCTGCCTCATTAAGTTGTTATGATAACACAGTAGAGCACTGCCCTGGAGAAAACGCTCAGTAACTATTAATTAAAAACAAGTGTGGGTGGGGAAGTAGCTCCAAGATGTGCCCTGGCCAGGGGGGCAGGGGGGCTTGCCAGGGGGTGGTGCGATTTTATCTCAGTATTGAACTCCAGGCCCATTCAGCAGCAGGAGGACTCAGGGAGCCGGGAAGGGCCCGGGGAGCGGGGGCCATGATTTGTGGGACTGTGCAAGGTGTGTCTGGCCACAAAGGACCGTGTGGCGAGGGAGGACGGAGAGGGGGCCAGAGAACGAGGCTGTGGGTGCCCTTCGGAGCCAGGCCAGTCTGGCGCTTCACACTCTCCGCTCCTCCGCAGAGCAGAGCTCTCGTCTTTGGAGCTTATGAAAAATGTTTTAACTCCAAGTACACTTTCCTACTAAATCCAGAGACATTCGTGACGCAAACATCTGGTTTTTCCCTTCACATTGTTTAAGAGCAAATCCCAGTCTGATTTTATATTCAGAAGCTTGTTCTGCGCTAATGTAAAAAAAAAAAAATACATAGTGGGACTCAAGTGGTACATAAATAATTTCAAAGGAATTTTAATTTTAAAATAACTAATGAAGCTCTCGATTAACCCCTAAGGCACCAAAGATAAGCGAATTCTTGGACTTTTCTTCCTTTATTATAAAAAGCTCTTCTAAAAGAATAAATATTAGCATAATAGTAATTTAGTCTAATTGATGTTCCAAGTTATGGAAGCTTCTAAACTATCTGACATATTTCACATTATCTTAATGCTTTGTAGAACAATAGGAATCATAGATTAATGATGAGTTTGCTAGGTAGGCATCTTAATGAACAGATCATCATTGGCAATTGTGCCTTAATGGGTTTAATGTAAATGTATTTTGCAAAAATGGCTTAAAGAATGAATGGAAAAGTTGTTTGCTCTTTAAGTATAATCATTTATCCAATTAGAATGAGGTACAAAACTGAATGAGACAGATACCCCTATCCTTTGGTAGCTCTCAGTCTAAATTAAGCAAAGGTTAACGGCAATCTCAAAATACTACAGTGAAAGGAAAGTAAGAGTGTTATCGAGAATATAACAGAGTCCCCTGGGTTCTTTGTACTGCTGGGTAATAAACCCTGTTATTACGAACAGTGGAAGGAATGCTCTTCAATGTTAGACTGCATTCCAGTCCAGCCAACTCTGAATTAATGGATTTTGAAGACATAAGATCTTCGTGCATGAAATACCTTACACTTACCTTCTCCTAAAATCTCAGCACAAGAAAACACTGTCTTTTTGCTCCACTTTTCTTTCTTTGCCCTTTTCTACCTTGAACCTTGACACTGAACGTGTCGAAGGAAACTTTATGCGTCACTGGGGTGCACATTTCCTGATGATAAGGGTTGCAAGCGTTAGTCTTGTTCATTCCCTAAAAGAAATCACCCTACAGTGAGACAGAAAGGAAATGAGCGAGGCCTGATCACTTCAGGGAAAGGACTTTGTCCAGAGCGTAAGTACGACTTGAGGGGATTTTATCTCATGACAGAACCACCATAACTGTAACAGGTATTAATGACCTTTGGCCTCGCCGTGTGCTGTGGCTCCTCAGCGCTGTTTTTGTGTTGCTCAGAGGAACATCCACTGTACGAGTGAAGAAGAGAGGCCGCGAGAGGCCCGTGACTTGGGGAGCGTGGATGGTCCGTGGGAGTCTTCACTGGGGCAAATGGTCCAGCAGCATCAGGAAGCCGGCCCCTAATTTGAGTGCAGTTTGTGTGTGTTTTCCAGGAAGAAACCATCTTTTCTTCAGAGACCGAAAGTGTCCCAGGATATCCCTTTTCCAAAAAATTTAAGGTGATGTTTTATATATTTCACTCTCAACTTAGATATCAGCGCATAGTGAATGAGATAGTTGCCACACTAAATGGACTATAAATCTGGCAAAAATGTTGCAAAATTGAGTTTCCCACATCCCAAGTCAATTTCCTCCAGATTTGCTCTTTTAAAACAAATGGAAAGGCAAAGACACTTGGAGAAACTAATTGCCTGGAAGCCCGTGAACGGCCTCTCGGACATACACGCCAGACTGAG
Organism: Thryonomys swinderianus; assembly: GCA_004025085.1. NCBI lineage: Eukaryota > Metazoa > Chordata > Mammalia > Rodentia > Thryonomyidae > Thryonomys > Thryonomys swinderianus. The sequence continues at coordinate 15,738 of PVIC010021253.1, forward strand.
AAAGAAGGAGTACAGAGCTGGGGTGCTGAGGCGCCGCCTGAAGCCAGCAGCACCGTCCCGGGTCCCCTGCACCTTTCAGAAGCACCAAGAATCCTGCTTCGTCTGTTTTCCTCGCTCCACACTTGGCTTTAGTTTTCTCCTGTCTCTTCTCTGCTTTTTCCGGCAGCGGTGGACGCCCCAAATCTCAGCCCTCCGCCTCTTGCTCTTCTCCCCCCAACACACATATTTTTCCAGGCTCTCCTCAGCCTCATCTCTTGGGCATGAAGCGCTAACCACACAGCTCCGTCTTCTTCCGAGGCTTTCTCCTCGGGGCTGGCACGCTCCGCCCACACCGTGGACACTCTAACAACGTTCTGCTCCCCCGTCCGTTCACACAACGCAAACGTGGCTGGGCGTCTCCCCCTCAGTCTCCACCGAGTTCCTATCGTTCCCAGCTCGTCAGTGTCCCAATCATTATCGAGACTGCCCTCTGAATCAAGAAGCCACTCAGGGTGACTCTCGCTTCGCCACACCTCAGGTCCTCAAGCGCCCTCCTCGCAGCCGCTGAGTCTCTCGGACTCTCCTTTCTTCTTCCTTCGCGTTTCCTCGGTCTTCTGCAGGACTTGGCCCAAGTTTTGTCTCCTCCCTAAGAGTTCTCTAAGACCTGTCGTGCTTTCTTCTCCACCGAGGGAACAGACTCAGGAAACTCAACAGAGGGGAGAAAGGCGGGCAAACTTCACGGCCCCTCATGTTACAGTTGAGAAAACTGAGTTCAGAAATATCCAGTGCCTGGTCCAACATGATAACGTGGACGTGTGACAGGGACGTCCTAGAGCCAAAGACTCCATCCTCTCCACAAGGTCACCATCCAAGGGCCAGGCTCCCAGCCCCAAGCGTGAGCTGTGCCCGACCTGCCCGTTACGGCCTTGCAGGCTCCTTTGTAGCCAGCACATATGGGTGCTCAGTAAACAGTGAATTAAAACAATAACATAAAAGAGAGGGATCAGGGATAGGACCATAGAAGAAGAGAACAAGGAACAGGCCCCTAAACTGGCAGAGCTCAGAGGGGCACGGGACCCTCGGTGAGCCAGGACCCAGCAGCCACCGCCGGGCCAGCCCTCTTCTGAGGAGGGAGAAAGGCAGGGCCACAGGCACACCTGGACACCACAGGAACACCCTGTCCTGGCCTGCAAGGTGCCGCCTGCCTCGGGCCAGCGCGGCCGGGCTTTCCCACCCTCCGGCTCGCTGTGTGGTTGGTGACTCAGAGCCGTTCCTGTTGTCCAAGGTACCATTTGTAAAGTGCTTTCTTGGAAGAGAAGCTGTTTGGGCCGGCTGGGAGCGAGCGCCCAGGACCGGGGCCACAAGAGACTTGTTGTGCGCTGTGAGAACACAGGCCTCTTATTTCCCTCTCTCTCTTCCCCGGGGCTGTGTTTATTTAAAGCCCCCGCCGTCATGGGGGGAGGCGGTGGCCGGACTCGCGCAGAGGCCCTGGAACCACCAGGGAGCAGGCCCGGCACTTACTGCGGGGACCGCAGCAGTCAGGGCGCAGGCGGGGGCCGGGGCCGGGCCAGGCGTCCGGCCAGGGCAGTGGGAGGCGCGGGGGAAGGTTCTCATTGTGCCTCTGGCCGTCCTGTAATTACTGTGTCCGCCGCTATGATTTCTGCCCTCTAGTGCCGTTTCTCTGGGAAATCTCTTCGCACTCGCGTCTTCTACAGACAGACTTGTAAAACTATACCTGGCACATTCGTGGCACGATCAAAATATATGGTGAATGTCTGCAGTTTTTAAAAAATGTATTAGAATAAAAGACACGTTGCCGCGAATCCGCCTCAAAATCCTCCCCGTCACTTCAGACACACTCATCCCACGGCTCTCGCCGCTTTCCGAAGTATTTCTGAGAGCTCCTTCCGTGGGTGTCGTGTGTTGTCACATCTACCTCAAGGCCCAGAGTTGGTTCAAGATGTTCACCTTCCACGGTCACCGCTTCGGGGAAGAGGCCGTGACGGATGGACGGAGCCAGATCTGGACAGGCACGTCTTCACACGGCAGCAGCGTTCAGTGTACTTTTGCTAAAACCTCGCAAGGACACGGAAGAGGCCTTCAGAGCTGCCTCAGACAGTGGCCAGAGTGACGCAACGGCAGCTAACGGCAACGCGCCTTGATTGTAAAACATTCCGTATTTAAATTTTAGGCATCTTTTTCAATCATCCCCGTCTATACACGATCAGCGGGTGCTGGGCTGGCTCCTCCAAGTACCTCTCCTGAGAGTGAGCAGGTCTGGAGGGTGCCCGGGGGGCCGGGGAGGAGGAGGCTGAGGGGAGGCCAGACCTTGTGGAGAAGTCTGTGCCCATCCGCCAAGGAGGGCCTCACGCTCCACACCGGGCCCTCTGCCCCCTGAGCGCGCCCACGTGCATTTACCACTTACGACACCCTATTGTCAAGGAGGAGGAACTCGCGAGGCCCTGGGTTCCTTCGCCCTCCCGGGGTGAGGCCCAGTCATTCGCCTCTCAGGACAGAAAGGGCTGATCAACGACACCATCCCTGATTCGCAAGACACAGCCAGGTTATTCCTTCCAGGCCAGAGCCCTCCACACACAGATCATGGCGTGCATTTTTGTAAAATCACCACCTGCTCCCTCCGAGGGCAGCTCTCCTTGCCAGCGGCAAAACATCAGTGAGACCTGCTTTTATTTTAATCTCTCTCTCTCTCTCTCTCTCTATCTCTCCTCTCTCTCTCGCTCTCTCTCTCAGGCAAACAGAATCAAAGCTTTTGAGAACTGGAAAAACTGTCTTAATAATCACCCTAGTGTACTTTCCAGACTAAAGCAGAAACGGAAACCTGCGTTTAGATCTCCAAATCTGATAAGGTTTCACAGTGTAGGAGGACGTTCAGTTAGGGCCAGGCTCTGCCTCCGCTGTTCCTGGTCAATTTTAAACAAAATTCTAATTTTTAAGTTTTTTTCTCTGACTGGTCAGATGTTGGGTATTTACACAAAGAAAGAAGAATCCATCTGAGATAATTATTTAGTTCCATTTTTTTTTTCTATTAAGACTAATGATGCAATGAACACATCCTCACATGTAGTTTTTTTTTTTAGGTAAAATTTTTCCTTTGAAATGATGTTGCAGGATCTTTTTCACTGAATCAAGTCATAGAAACAAGGCCCTAGCTCCCGGTTTTATACACAGCTCACAAACAGCTTTTGGAAGAGCTGCGTCAGTGCAATGATCAGCAGAGAACACAGTTAGTAGCCTTCTGTCCAGTCACCAGTTGGTGTTAAATGGCATCAAGTCCAAGCCACTGAGACAGCCCTGTCTTATGTTTGACAGCAACAGAAATCAAAGTATTTTGAATGTACAATATTACTGACAAGCAATGAGCTCCTCAACATAAGTCAGGAGCATCTATCAGTACTTAATTCATTAAAGCTAGAAACGTTATTTCATTATCACAGAAATTCAAAATAGAGGATCTATGGGTAGGCAACAATACAGAAACCATAAAATTACAGGGACAATAAAGCTAACTGACCAGCTTAATGAAGTATACGTCTCCAAGTCAAGGTCCGCTCTGTTTTACCCACTCTCTGGCTCTATCTTCATTTCTAGAACTCCTGTAACCAAGAGCCGCAGGCAGGGTGGCTTTCGCCTGATTCTCGAGGCTCTTAGACTGAGACCAAGAGGTCAGGCCAGCCGGCTTCTTGTGAGGCCTCTCCTATCTCCACATGGCCCTCCCTTGACGTGTGTCTGTGTCCTGACCTCTTTGTCTCCCCAGGACACCCACCACTCCAGCCGAAGGCCTTACTGTAGTGACTGGATTTTAACTTATAGACCTCTTTAGCCTGGCACTGCCCGCTAATAATCCCAGCACTCTGGGGCTGAAACAGAGTGGATGCCATGAGTTCAAGTCCAGCCTGAAGTGCCTAGCAAGACCATCTAAAAAAAAAAATTACCTCCTTAGAGGCTCTTTCTTCAAATATATTCACATTTAGAGGTACGAGGGGGATTAGAACTTCATTTTGAATTTGTAACACCTCCTAACCCACCAGCCCCTCCACCCCAGCCACCCTCCAGAGTACCAGCGTGGGCCAGCTGGGCCGTGCACTCAGTCCTTTGGGTGCCTGACTGCCTGGCTGATTGCCTCTCATTCTACAAGAGATTAGAAAAGATTGGAACACACACTCACATACACACACTTTGCGATCAGGTTCCTCACCGCCAACTTTGCTTTGCTGGGCACAGGCTTCTACCATGGAACTCAGCCATGGAGGGTTGAACTAGTGACCCGTTAGCAGGGTTTGCTATGGGCTCTCATGGAAAGGCAGCCTATTGGATTATGATCAGTGAGGTCAAGGTTTCCGCTCAGCCCATTTATGGAGAAATGCCAACCATGTCCCCGTTTACTGGAAACAACCAGTACTTAGATTAAATGGCCCAGAGTGCATGAACTGTATCAATAATGAGCGTGTATTTTGATGAAAGAAACATAGCATTTGATTATCACCAAATAGGCAAACAAAAGCATCCAGAGACGATATGAACAAAGAGGTAGACACCACTCCAAATTCTGAGCAGGTTTCTAAATCGAAAGGGGCAGTAACTCGTGTTACTTATCATTTAAAAATAACCAGGATTTAAGAAATGAAATTAGACAAGTGATTAATGTGTCAACTTCAGCCAGAGTGCCTTTGATAGTTGGAAGAAAATAAAAGCCAGCCAAGAAATAAACATTTCAGATTCAGGTGCTCTGCAATCTGTGCTCCAAATGTTTTCCCGGAGCTGGTGACGAGGTGGTCTGCTCCGCACACAGCAGACAGATTGCTGGCGGAGGGTTTGGCTTCAAAATAAGAGCATCGCACAGGAGAGGAGAGGCGCAGCCTTGAGGTCAGAGTCCACTGGAGAGAAAGAGGCTCAGGCCTGAACAAGGGCAGCGATAGGCAGACCTAGGGGCTGCAAGGGGTCCCCCAGGTGCTGGTAAGAGACATGGGAGGATTGCAGACGAGTTCTACTTATCTTGGGAATCCAAGCATGGGGAGTCTTCGCATTGAAATTAAAAAAGGCTCAAGATAGAGTAAGAAAAAAGTGTGGGTGATAAGACCATTCGAGAGACAGAGAGAGAGAGAGAGAGAGAGAGAGAGAGAGAGACGGGCAAGTGGATTAGGGCCCACACCATCAGCACCAGGCTGCCTGGACGCTGTCTCAGATCCACTTCTGGCTCACTCTGTAGCCTTAGCACTGGGGCTCCTGGGCCTGTCTTTCTATCTATAAGATGAAATAAATATAAGTAAGTACCTCATAGGGTTGTTATGAAGGTTAAGTTAACATGCGTAAGGCAAAAAGAACAGAGAGCTGCAGACTTAGTGTAAGCATTAGAGAAGTATAACTGCTCTAGTCCTCATGTGGTTATTTCATAAAACAAGCCAAAAAATAAAAAAGATTCTTAATAACATGTTCATTCCAGGACCAGGGGTAGGGTGGGAGGAATGAGTGAGACCAATAGAATTTATTCCAGGTGCCAACTAAAGACAAGAGATACCACACACACACACACACACACACACACACACACACACACACACAATACAAAGGTAACAGTAGATGTTTGAATGCAGTGATACAAAATCAAATAATTCAAAAATTATCCATGTTGAACAACAGATCACAAATGTAAATAAAGACAAGCTCAAGCAGGTGTCTTGGTCCATATCTGTCATCCCAGCGCTGTGGGGGGCTGAGGCAAGAGGATCTCCAGTTAGAGCCCACCCTGAGTAACTTAGAGTTTACCAAGACCCTGTCTCAAAAGAAAGAATCTATTAAAAAAGCTGGGTAAGCAGCTCAGTACAAAGGCCCTAGGTTCAATCCCCAGTATCACTAAATAAATAAACAAACAAATAAATAAATAAAATAAAATGAAACTGAAGACAAAATTGGTTTTATTCACTTTTTTCCTTTTACCTCAAGCTTCAGTGTGGCCGGGCAGGGAATAACTTCACTGTTATCACTGTGCAGTAGCCAGCAGTTTATAATCTAAGTTTTATGCTAGAGTGAGAAATTACATAGGATTTCATGCTTGGTTTTACATCTCTATATCTTTTTAACTTTTTTTTTTTTTTTTTTTTTTTGAGACAGGGTCTCGCTTTGTAGTTCAGGCTGGCCCTGAGCTCACTATGTAGCCCAGGCAAGCCTTGAACTCAGCAATCCTCCTGCCTCTGCCTCCCGAGTGCTGGGATGACAGGTGTGACCACCACACCCAGCAGAAGTATTTAATTTTAACTGAGGTCTAACATCTGGTCCTGCCCAGTAAGAGGAGACATCGCTTAGAGTGTCCTTTTAAAAAAAGAATCTCACCGGAGACTTAGCTCAAGTGGTACTGCACCTACCTTGGAAGTACAGGGGCCCAAATTTGATGCTCACTACCACCACCAAAAAAATAAAAAGAAGAAGAATCTCACTGGGCATAGGGGCATACACGCATAATCCAGCATTCAGGAGGATGGGGCAGGACGATTAGCATGGGTTTGGGGCGATCCTGGGCTACAGAGTAAGTTCAAAGCCCTCTCGGCCTACCTAGTGAGTTCAAGGCCAGCTTGAACTACAAAGAAGAGACATCACTCTCATCAAAGACACACAGATCTTTCTCTCTGCTCATGGAGAGTCTGTGTGATGGTCATGGCCTGCAAGGCAAGACAAGTCGCCTCCCAATGGAGACTGTCCTGCCAGCACCTTGACCTTGGGCTTCCAGCCTCCAGACCGCGGGAAGTGAATTTCAGTTTAAGTTACCGAGTCTGTGATATTTTGTGTCAGCAGCACGAGTAGCCATTAGGTCCTATTTACTGCTTTTACTCCGATTTCTGTGCTGTGAGTCTCGGCCTCGTTGTATGAGTTCCTGCATTCTGCGATCCAGTCTGAGGAGAGGTGGGCTGCTCGGAGGAGCAACGGGGAGACTGAGGCACTGGCTTCTGCTCCAGTCTCCCTCTGCAAGAGGGCTGGATGCAGGGACAATGGCTGTTGTCACTAGAGACAGAAACGTGAATCAGGCAGCACAGGGGGGTCACATTGTGAGGGTTAAATAGCCTAGATTTTTAAAAGTATGTGTAACTCTAGTCCTCAACACCAGCACCATTACAGAATTTCACTTTCTCCTCCAAAAACTTCAAACGAGCCCCAGAGCACCGTCCCCTGACTTGAGACTGTTTTTATACCTCTCCCTCTATTAAAGCAAAGCTCAGCCAGTATCAGTCACTTTCTACCTTTGTTCATTTTCACATCAAATCTTTGGTACTGAAAAACGCTTTTTTCAAATTTTAAATCCAAAATTGTAATTTAATGCAGAGCAATTATAAGTAACAGATGCTGACAGGTTTGCACTTTTCGCTTCCACCAGAAATGTATGCACAAGCTGGTTCCAAATTTTTTAATATGATATCCAAATAAAGCTAGGGGCTAAGAAATGAGAGAGTCTTAATTTTAAATCCACACTTATAAGCTTTAGAACTTGGATCTGTGGGGAAACTGGGAAGCCAGACCCACGAGCAGAGCAGCCTGTTTGACAGATGACCCCGCTGAGCTGGGACATGGATCCAAAGATAAACTAACAGAGTGTGACGGGGCAGCACCTCAGACATGCAACACCACTGGTTCGAATCCCAGGCCTGCAACGTGACTAGCGATGTGACCTTGGCCAAGCTAATCCACCACTAGGCCTCACTTTTCTGGGCTGTAAAGTAAGACTAATGTTGCCTGCCTTGTTGACTTATGAGAACTGCGCAAGCTAAGGACTAGAAAATGCTGAGCTCCCGCCCACTCATTCTATGAGTTGTGGCAATGTCTACACGCTATCCCTCAGTGTCCGCCCCACCCATGTGCTGAGCCACCCCGCGTGGCTTGGGCTTCCCATACGGGGGCCCAGTGGAGTCTCGCTCCTCCCTGGCAACAGACCCAGCAAGAGGCTGAAAGTGTCAGTGTCGCTTCCGCCATTTTGCATTGGTCAGAGAACTAGCACGACTGTGGAGAAAGAAGACCCCACCCTCTGAGGAGAGCCCAGATACTCGCATTATAAAAGGGCATGCAGCTGAATACAGCACTGTAGCCAACTCTGGAAAATACAACCTGCCACCACGTGGTGTTGGCACTGCAAATTGTTTCATTGTTTTTAAGACACTTTGCTTAGTCAGAGTAAAGCACAAATCCTTCAAACCCACACTCCCCTGTCACGCTTTTGTGGCTTCAGGGAGCGAGCGAGATGTACCTGGGCAGGATGCTCCTCCCGTGAGCCAGCCCTGCAGACCAGCCTTCTCGAGCTGGTGAAGCTGCACAGACCTGCCTTTTAGTCAGCTTCTCATCACTGTGACAAAACACTTGAGGCGAGCGTATGATCGAAGAAGGTTTGACTGGCTTGCAGGTCAGAGCTTCAGTCCTGGTTTGCTCTGGCCTTGCAGGAGTGTGTCCTGGCAGGAGCCGGTGGTGGAGGAAGCTGCTCCCCTCACAGCAGCCGGAGTACAGAGAGGAGAGAAGGGTCGGCCTGTGTCCACTTCAAGAACATGCCCCCACAATCAATGTGCCTTCCACGGGCCACCACCTCCCAGGCCACCACCTGAATCTTTATCAGACCCGTGTTGGAACGATGCCCTTCCCTCCAGTAGCTGCATCACCGCAAAGGGCAGCTCACACTGCCCCTGGCCAACTCCCCCGGGCGCTTGCGTGGGCCACGTCCTTCTCCTAGAGCGACTCTCCCTGCACCGTAAGCCCGCAGGGAGAGAGCAGGGACAGCGCTGCGTCCCCGCCAGCCCGGTGCCACACCGAGTCGGCTGGACAGAACAGCAGCGCCAATGGCCAGAAGGGCCCTGCACAGGCCGCTGAAGTCCACAGCCCACGCGGCCCTGCGAGGTGCCAGGGACCAGGCGTGGTTCAGCGGTCATCACAGAAGCTGGGCTACTGGCAAGGAGCTAATCTCAAAAACTAAAGGGAGAAAGGACTGGGTTATTTATAGCCTTAGTGGGGCGAGGTGACCAAAAAAATACTGTCTAGCGCGTTACCAAAGAACGTAATTTGTCAGATACATAGTTACTTTTTCAGAAACATGTAATTCACTGGGGTGATTCTAAAACACAGCCCTTTGCAGCTGTAAATTAGCATTTGTGGTGTTTGACTTATCTCATGGCTTATTGAATCAGAGCTGTTTTCCCCTTTCCAAGCTACAGCTGTCAGCTTAGGATTAAACACTGCCAAGGTGTTTGCTCTGTCTTCGCAGCAGCTCGCAAAGTGAACCACTTGTGAGTGGAAATTTTTAGAAATTACGTGTCTTCCAAATTCCTCTTCTTATAAACAGAAAAATTAAGTTTACACATATAAACCATTCCTCCATTCCGGTTACCCAGAACCTGAGTGGCCGTCACCCAGGTGCGCCAGCGGCCTGTGCTCTGCTCCGCAGCCCCCAAGAGGTGAGGCGTGCCGTGTGGGCGCCCCGGCCCCTGAGGAGCCGCTCGCACACAGTGGAACCAAACCAGATTCCCCCGAGCCTGGTGGACTTGGAAACCTGCCAACTCACTTCGCTCTACCCACCAGCACGTCTGGGGATGTAAAATGTAAATATTTCACTGTATAGTTTATAAGGAGTGTTTTAGAGAGCAGAGAAATCAGCGCACCCTTTCCACGCCACCGCAACGCCCCACACTCTCACGTGGTCCAGACAAGGGACACAGGGCAGCTCCTGAGCACGACAGCTCCGAGGCCCCTCGCACAAGGGCCTCGGGAGCACCGGGGCTCGGGGGGGCGGCTGTGGACTGCAGAGCAGCTCTGAGAGGTCTCTGCCCCTAAACAGATAAACTTCAGCTTAAGAACTGCGCCCAGAGCTCCCCGAGTACACCGAAAGGCGCAGGTCAACTGATAGAGGCAGGATCAGAACCTGTGGCCTGCGACTGAATTCAAACACACATTGCAATGAATGACACGCTGCCATTAACTCCCCTCAAATGGCTCCTTCTCTTCCAACATGCTCACCCCCCTCACACACACACACACACACACACACACACACACACACACACACACCCTTCTTGCCACTTTCGGGAGCAGTTCTGGAGTCCTTCTCTCACAAGCAACGTTACGGAGCGTGATCAGAAATACAGAGAATGCAGCCGCTGTTCACCGCCCAACACCAGGGCTGTGTGCAGCCACCTCGCGAACCGGATCTGGTGCTGTGCGGCTTCTGACTCTCTCCCGAAGCCACAGAGACAGGAAAGGTCAACATCTGCCATCAACTCAAGGCTTCGAGGCAACCGCGACAGGGCAACTAAAAACACTCAGTGCTCATGTACCCACTTCACAGATGAGGAAGCCAAGGCATGCAGAGAAGCCGTGCGCGACCTTGCTCGTAAACCCAGGGAGAGGCCACGTGAGACGGGGACACCCAGCGCCCCGCGCCAGAGCCCACGCTCTAGGCCACAGACAGACGGAGGCGGAGCAGCCAGCCGCCTCCATGGTGAGAGGGACTCGCGGCGTTGGCCCCAGCTTGTCCCCCCCTGCGGGACCAAGCATGGCACTTGGCAGAGTAGCTGTGAGTGTGGGGGAATCGGGCAATCGCCCGCACTGTGACGGTAAGAGCACTGGTCCCCCTTTGATGGCCAGCTCTGTATCTTGCAGAGGTGAAATTCTCCACTGTACCAATACTCCATATCACAAATGCTTTCACCAGACTTCTTCAGGGAGGAGGAGAAAACAGAGGCTTTCAGAGGAGAAATAAAGCAGCCTCAGACCTCCCTCAACATCCAGCGCGAGCCTCCCAGGACGTCCACCTGTGGGACTCCCGTCGTCTAAACAGATTTAATGAGCTGGTGAGGCGGGGCTTCTGCGGAACGTTTGCATGAGGGGGGAGCAACCTCCTGGCAAAGTTCTCACCCTGAGGGAAAAGAGTCAGCAGACAAGCTTGGGCCAGGGACAAAGCAGATGTAACTCTGGCGAAGGGCTGCGGTCGGTCACTCGCACTTGTCTCTGCTTTGCATCTGAGAGGCGTGTTGTGAGAAGAAGGAGGAATCGCCTCGTGTGTATGCTGAGTGCCATCCGTGGAATAAGAGATGGTGTGCAGTGAGGAGAAGGTGGGAGCCCCAGGGAGACAGGCCCCGGTGCCAGCAAAGCCCACTCTTACGGGACTGACTCGTGGCCAGCACTTTAGGATAGCTTGTGCGTTGTGAGAAGACAAGCAAGGACCACAGGAAGGGAAACAGACAAGTAAAAATGACTGTCCCTTAAGGCTCAACGACAAGTTATGTAAAGGTCATCAGAAGTGACACAACGAAGACCACACTAAGAGAAAGATGTCCTTGTTTACAGAATCAGCTGTATGAATGAGTCTGTGACAATCAATGGTGGTGTCACCTTGAGGCACAGACACTTAGCAGGCTGGTCTGGGAGTTCCTGGTGTGTCTGAACGATTCATCTGCTTCAGAGAGAAGCCCCGCCCTGGGCGTGGGCGGCACCAACCAAGAGGCTCAGAGTCTGGATGGAATAAAAAGGGAAAGAAGAAGCAAGTCTGGCTTGTGCTTCTTTGCCAGAGCTCTGGTCTTTGCTGTTGCTTTTAGACATCTGTCTGCGGGCTTCCACTGGAAAGGGACAAAGGCTAGAGCACAGGTCTTCCACTCATGAGTCCAGAACTTGTTGAAAGGAAAATAAGGTGAAATATACAGAACTCAGAAAGTTGCTGACTTAAGTTATGGAGCTCATCTTTCTTTCCATGAAAGTGGTTAAATGCACACAAGTAGAAATATTTTTAAAGGTCTGTGTAAGAAAAGAAAAGAGGGTGAGGAAAGTCCAGGATTTACTTTCAGATCTTCTCTACTACACTTAAGCACACTCTTAAGAGAGAGACACTGAGGTCAACATCTCTTCTCTAACCTCTGCTACTATCGGCAAACGTCACCTCTGCCTGTCTCCACTTTGTGCGTTGAGTAATCATTATGTAGGTCCCCTTGAATGACTGTCAGCTTCACCTACAACATCCACCCCGTTGGACTCCAAGGTGATTGATTCACTCTACACTGTCTGGTGTATCCAATAGTTTGAGGACAACCTAATACGTTTATTTCCACAGGCACCATCTTGATTGGCAGGTAGAAAGTCAAGGTGAGATCAGGAGAGACGAGAGTCCCTCCTTTGGGACCCGGTGTCCAGTGCTGTGGTGATCCTTCGTCTCTGCACTGGTGGCCACTCAGTGACTGGACCCACCAAACCCAGAAGGAGGCAGCATGCCCCACGCATCTCCAGAGCAACAAGACTCCTGGCTTCCTTCTCCTGGAGGTACTCACTGCCAAACACTCCTGTCGGGTGAGAGGAGGCGGCTTCCTGTTAGTCCACTTCTGCTCACAGCTGCCCACCTGGTTTCTGACTCCTCACAGTGGGTCAAGTGCGAAAACTCGGCCGTAAGAGATGCATCCTTTGTACAATCTGGCCGGCAGACATGGTTAGATGACTGGGCTAGATTACTCACATACGGTCACCTTGGAGAAGCAGGGCATAGAGATGAGCAAAAAACAACATAGTGAGAGCAAGAGGCTGTGTAAAAGGAGGACCACACCCCCTGGTGAGTTTCCAGGCTGCCCCTCCCCCAGCTCTGTCAGCAGTCACCTCGCAGGGGATCTCCTGCAGGCCGGGCTTACAGGGCCTTGGTGTCTTCATGATTCCTGACTTCAGCCCACAGCTCTGACCGTCCAGAGCTAGTGTGGTTCACCCAGAGGCTCCCAGCAGCTCCGCTTGCACGTCCTGGAAAGAGCTGTAAGTTTAGGACTTGAAACAGCAAGACCATGACTTCCTGTTTGCTTCCAAACCTCTTGTCTGTCCTCCATCTCGATAAAAGAAGCCGCCACATATCCAGACATCTGCGGATCGTCCGCATCACGCTCTTCCTCTCCACACTCCCTCTGGTGTCTCCCCTAGTCCTGACCCGCTACCTTCCCCAGGACTCCTACAAACAAGCGCAATGGGGCTCCCTGCCCCCATTCCTGCCTCCCTGCGATGCACTCCCACCGAGCAGCCAGGGTAATAT
>PVIC010021254.1:0-28759 GCA_004025085.1 Thryonomys swinderianus
GTAAGTTCAAGTTTTAATCCCCTCTTTGAGTTACTCCTCACTGAACACTCTTGTGTGTACGGGCACTGGTGTGTCGACTCACGTGGGCACTTTTCTCCCATCGGTCTGTCTTCTGCACTGCCTTCCCTCTGGCTGTGTGTCCGTCTGTGCCTTCAGAGAGCTTTTTCATTGTGTTTGTCTCTGACTTTTCATTAGGGCATCAGCGACTGGATGAGGGCCATCCTAACTGAGGATGGTCTCATCTTACCTGATTACATCCACACACCCTCCATTTCCAAACAGTGCCACATTCACAGATTTCTGTGCATCTCTCTCTATATATATCTGTACCTGCATGCATGTCTCTCTCTCTATATATAAAATTGTTATTTTTTTGTTGTGTTTTTGAGATAGGGTCTCACTTTGTAGTTCAGGCTGGCCCTGTGCTATGTAGCCCAGGCAAGCCTTGAACTCATAGCAATCCTCCTGTCTCTGCTTCCCGAGTGCTGGGATGACAGGTGTAAGCCACTACACCCGGCACTGTGGTATGTGGGATTGATAGCTGGTTGTGGTATTGTTGTGTGTGGTTAGCAGGGATCTAACCAGGGACCTTGCGCTTGCTAGGCAGGCGCCCGAACCAATGAGCTAAATCTCTGGCCCCCAAAATTGTTATTTTTAAGGGAAGACCCAATTCAACTCATTTCAAGGCCTCTGACTCCTTTCCCCTTCCTGGGAGTGCAGCAGCTGTCTTGTGATCTGAGGCCACAGGTATGATTGGAATCTGAAAACGAAAGATGGTGGGAGGTAGGTGTCTAACAGCATCACTGCACAGCGGGTCTCCTGTCATCACTAACCTCTAGAATCCTTCATGGGATAGAGTTTTTCAAGCCACTGCCAGACATCCCATCCCTTCTGGCCAAAAATATACTAATGGACATGGCAAGTTCCCTAGTTCCTAATAAAACTAGAAATACAACATGATACACTTTTCATGGATCTAGATTCATTAAGTTTCTTTGTCCTGAAATCATGCCACTCTCATGTTTTTGGTATTAAAATATGCTCTTTAAATGTGATGACAGTGATTGTAGATTGTCATTTGTTTTATAGTTTCCCCATTTGGCAAAGAAAGGAAGGAAGGAGGGCAGGAGGGAAAATAGATCTTAGAAAGTTAGACTTTCATTAATTAAAGAAAATTTGTTTCTTAGATGTACCATGCAGAACTCTGTACTGCGAAGAGTGCTGGCTGAGCTTGCCCCCAAGGCCCGGAGCCCGCAGTGTGTGCCTGTGCCCCTGGCACCAGCCCACAAGAGCAGATGGTTAAACTCCCAGGAAGCTATTTGGCATCTCCATGGTGGACTGAAATCTAAACTAGGGGAGCATCTGCATCAGGAAAATCCGCCCACGCCATAAATCAGCTCCACTCACCCCTTGCCACCGAGCTGGTGCAGGTTCGCAGTCCGCTGCTGCCTCAACCTGCCTCAAACCTGCTTCTGCAGGATGGGGTGGGGGGAGGGGGAGCATGACCCAAGTCAGTTTCAGAATGCCCTGAGACCCATGGGGACTGATCTAGGGATTTACACACGCTCAGTGAAAAATACTCTCTCATTGCTTCCTTGGTCACATTTCTTGGTTCATTCCTTCCCTGAAAACAACTGCTCTTCCTCAGGAGGAGCTGTTTCTGCTTTAACGACAGGACACCCCATGGCCAGCATCACACTGAGTGGGTGCAAGGGACCTTTTAGGGTCCCCTTAGGGATTTTGTAGTTATCAGAATGACTTGGGAGGGAAAAGCTGGGGAAACAAACATCTTTGCCAGGGAGGGAACTCTTTGGACAGCTGAGTACTTGACCTCCCACAGACACATTTTGAAATGGCTGAGCAGGAACGTGTGATTAACACGACCACTTTGGTATCAAGTAGGGAAAGTTATCTGGACGTGTGTTTCCAATAGTCCATGGTGGTTTGTTTGGTCAAGCACGAGTTCAGTGGGTGGTTCACAGGTGTTTATGTTCTTGTAGTTAACGCATGTGGGAATGGTTCCGTAACCTAAGTTAAATCAATTTCTTTTCTTTCTTTGTTGACATAGGGTCTCGCTTTGTAGTTCAAGCTGGCCCCAAACTCACTAGGTAGCCCAAGTTAGCTTCAAAGTCACAGCAATCCTCCTGCCTCTGCCTCCTGAGTGCTGCTGGGGTTACAAGTGGGAGCTACCATCCTGGCATTTGGTAGGTGGTCCTGGGGATTGAACTCGGGACCTTGCACTTGCCGGGCAGATGCTGGAACCACTGAGCTAAATCCCTGGTCTTAAATCACTTTCTTTATCACTGAACTTCTCAGAGCCTTTATTCATTATGGAAGTGCTTGTGAATCCTTATTCTGACTATGAAATTGTTTTTTGAGGTGTATCACCTGTAATAAGCACCCCACTGAACACATTTTAGGAAACATAAATATAGTGTCATTTTAGATTTCTTGAAAGGTTTCCATTAATTTCTTTGAGGAAAAATATATTTAGGAATCCCAGCCTCAGTTGACAGTGACAGACAGTTGAGAAGTTTTCTCACGCATTCTATTTGTATCTTTACCTATGCAGAGTCACTATGATATCAATCTTACCTATTAAATTTCACAACACTTGAATTGGAGTCATTTTATTTTTCTCTAATTGACAGAAGTTCACTGCATTACTGGGTTAACATTCCCAAGATACTGAATACATTATTTGATCAAGATGCTAATTTCTTTTATAGTACCTGTTTTCCACGTGGCCTGAAGAGAAACAATCATTTCTTAGAGCCCTAAGGTGGACCTAAAGCCTATTCACCTTGACAGTCCCTTTGTGGTTACAGTCTCTGGAGTGGTGAGTACTAAATTGTGCTTAAACACCCTCAAAGTTCAACAGTCTCGCGGGAGCTGAGAGTGTTTCTGCTCCAGAGAGAATGGTGTGGTAATTCAGCTGTGGCTCTGAGGCCACAGCCACTGGCTGCACCATCTCATGCATGTTACTAGCCTTGGTGTTTATCTCACTGTGCAGGAGGAGTAATAGCAGCAGTATATGCTTCATGAGTTACCAAAAGGCTCCAAATGAAAAAATACACAATGCCATGTTATTATAACTTTACTATAGGTTTGTTTCTTGCAGGGATTCACTCACTGCTTCACACATTCAGTCTTAAGTCCTCTCTCTCCTACCAACCAATTCAGATGTATAAATCTGTTTCCTCTCACATCTCCCTAGGAGGGTTTCCCCAGCTTTACATCATTTTCACTGCTCTTTTCTGAACTATATTCGAGTTTCACGGGCTTTCTTCAGTTTATAGAGATTTCTAGGTGCTCAACCCTTGGAAACATGCCTGCTTAGAGAAACAGAACTATTTGTGACTTCAAAACGACATCAATCTGTTCTTTGAAAAGGTTGGTGAAGCCGTCTGCCTTTCTATTATCAGTGGGAGTGGACTATTATTAGCATCCAGTTCTGCACTGATCTTGCTGGCTTTGGTTCCGCTGTGATGGGGGTGCTGAGTTACAGGATGTGACAAGATGTTTCTTGTGACAGAAGGACTGTCATGCTTGTTAATGATGTGCTGTCCTCTGTGTAGCATGACAGAGATAAGCATTTTACTTCGGTTTTGAAGCAGATAGATTGAGGGGAAAAGAAAAAACTTTGGATTTATAAGAAGTTAGAGACCCAGCATTCTTTTTAATACATATTTGCAAAATTTCACTGTATTCAATCAAAGCAATAGAGCTGAAAGTACCTTCACTAACCAGAACCCAATCCCCATGACTTCAGTAATTTTGAAATATGTTTGTATTTTCTTTATTCTAATATATGAAATAATGCAGAATATGTACATATAATATGTCAAATATATGTGTCTATAAGAGTTTACTCATGGTAGATAATTGAGTACTTCATAAAACAAATTATGGCAATGCTTCCTTTTCTGTCAGCTAAACACACATTTCATATAATCAATCTTTCTTTACTTTGCAAAATTAAAAATGATAAGGCAATTACCTTCCAGGCTTTTGTAAGCAATGATAATGCATTTTTATGCCATTAGCAGGAAGAGTCAATCTGACATTGAATTCATGACCCTAGACTGAGATGTTTTCAACATTTTATAAGTGTGTTTTATCTTTGATTTTGGAGCTGGAGACAAAAGCTATAGGAAATATCGAATTGCTGCCATTTTATCATTGACAGTGCACACCTGATGCTGCCTGATCTCACTGGCCCATGAAACTTCCTGGGGCCTATCTCTCAACCAGTAACTTAGTCCTTCATCCCAAAGTTCCCTATGTGTGCTGAGTACTCCCAAGATGTGTGGAACCTGTCTACATACCACTCTGTGAAATGCACACAGCACCCACCATGCCCTCCTGGCAAGACTTGCTGATGTCTGGGCCTGTGCCCTGTGATCTCCCTTCTATTGCAGGCCACCACTACGGAGGTGAGAAAGCCAATGCCAAAGGCACCAGATTCATGAGGGTGAGCTACTAAGTTCTGTGTAGAGGACATGGAAGACTTCTTTCCAGGTCTCTGCTACTCCTGGTCCTATGAGTTCTCAAGAAGGTTTGATCTAGAGGCCTTTTATCCTCTGGCTTTTTCTCTCTCCCAGAATCTTACAGTTACCCATGCAAGTAGATCTGTCAGCATCTAGCACTCATTCCTTGGCCAGAGTTTCAGACATTCTTCTGGAAATAACCCTCCAGCTGTAGTTGCCACACTCTTTTGTCTCTCTTCTCTCCCCTGGTGCACTCTCTAGCCAAACTCCTTCCCCATCTCGGTCACAAAGTAGAAGCCCCCCATACCCCAAAAGGTTTAGTACGAGGGAGACAGGAAATGGGATGAGTGTGTACTTGAGCAACAGGCAGCCTAACGCATGGGAGACGTGTTCTCCCATTTTTCTAATGAGGAAACAGAGCCTAACAATCTTGGCCACAACCTTGTGCCATCTATATGTTCCTCAATTTGTGATGGTGCTACATCAGACGACCCCCATTGTAAGCTGAAAAGAGTGTAAGCTGAAGATGCCTTAAGACCACTAACCCTAGCAAACATCACAGTTCAGCAGCACAGCACACTGTGCAGCACTGTTCTCCACCTTCGGGATCAACAGCAGCTGTAGTATGCTGCTGCTGCTACAGCATTGCCGGAGAGGATTGTACTCCCCATCCCTAGTCTGTACGGATGGTTAAAATTCAAAATATGGTTTCTGCTGAACTTTCACTTTTGCACCATCACAGACTCAAAGATAGTAATTCAAATCCTCCTAAACTGTATACTGCCTGTAATTTCCTTCAATGCATTATTCAGGTACACACTTCCAGCCAGTCCTTCTGAGGCGCGGAATAGCCATCCTTTCATAGCATTTCCTCCTTGCTATTAGATGAATATTTGTGTCTGTTTGGCACCTTGTGTCTTGCCCCTCTGTAGCCAGATGAAAACTCTATCTAAACTACTTGCTGCTGCTCTGTGGCACCTCAGAGTTTTTGTTTTTGTTTTGTACTGGGGATCAAACTCAGGGCCTTGCACTTTGTGAGGCAAGCACAGTGCTATTGTGCTAAATCCCTGGCCCACCTCAGAGTTCACAGCTGCCTGTTCATCTCGAGGCTTCTTAGTTTATATCTGAGACAGTATTTTCACCCCCTCTCCTTTCTTGATTCAGCTACAAGTGTATTTTTCTTATTACCCTTATTGGAGCTAGCTCTGGCTTCTTGTTTAGTGAGCAAAACAATCTATCTCCCTCCTATTATACTCCCCACACTTAAGCAGATGTGCACGGCTTTCCCCAAAGTGACAAATTCTCCCACACAAGTTGGGTATCCTATAATTTAAAACAATTTCGATATTGGAGATAGCATCACATCCTACAGGTTAATAAGCCCACTCCAGATATCAATCGCATGTACTTGGCACTCAGATGACCGACAACTTGGGTTCTATTTGGCTATACACTGGTAGTTCCCACAACTCCATTCTTAGGTTCAAAATTTGATAAAACATCTCACAGGACTCAGGAAAGAAAGTGTATTTAGGGTTGTTAATTTGCTACAAAAGATCTTTTAAAGGACACAAGTAAGCAGTCAGATAGAAGCGTTACATAGGGGAAGGTGTGTGGAAGAAGCACAGAGCTTCATCTCTTTCGGGGTCTGTTCCCTCCTAACACCTCTGTGCCTTCAGAACCCAGGGGTTTTATGGAGGCTGCATCAGAAACATGCTATCAGTCACTAGCTCAGTCATCAGCCTTGATCCCCGCCCTAGAGGATGGGTGCACTGCTGAGCATTTTCAAACTCCTAATCGTGGCTATCATCAAGAAAACAGTGAACAACAAATGCTGGTGGTACTGTGGGGAAAAGGAACCATTCTCCACTGCTGATGGGAGTTTAAATTGGTGAACCACTATGGAAATCAGTGTGGAGATTCCTCAAAAAACTGAAAAGGTAAGTTTCGTTTTACTCAGTTATTCCCCTTGTTGACATCGTCCCAAAAGAGCTGAAAGTGTCATACCACAGTGATACAGGCACGCCAGTGTTTATAGTCGAGCAGTTTGTAATAGTTAAATTTTGGACACAGCCCAGATACCCACCATCAGATGAAAGACTAAAGAAAATATGTTTTTTATATACAATTAAGTACTACTCTGCCATAAACAAACATAAATTTGAGATATTTCTAGGAAAGTAAAATGTCTGAGATATAGAGCAATATTTATATTTTAACCAGTTGGATCAACTCTGTATGACCACCTTTCTCAAAGAGATGGCAAAAGGAAAGATTCAAATGGCTCAGTTTGAAGAAGCCATAATACTAACATTATCCTATCTCTTACATACACAAGAATTTAATTTAACTGGACAACACTAGCACTAAATCTCTCTAGAGTGCACAGTTGAGACCCAGCAAAAGATGAAAGTGTATGCTTTGGTTGGTCCCTGCAGCTCCCTGGCCAGGGCCACAGGGGTAACATCCTCATCACAGAAGACCCTCTAAGCCCCCGGTCAAAACTTACTTACTCTCATTTAGCACAGGACTTAATTGTGTTTACTTGGTTTCTATGCCAATAAGCTTGAAGGATTTATGGAAGACTAACCTCCTGGGCTAGATTTAAAACAATCGTCTTTTAAGAAATACTAGATTTCACTTTGACACTTAGAGGCAGCTTCCAGCTTCCTTCCGTCCTCACTTCCCACTCTGCGCTTCTTCCTCACTCCCTATCGGAGTCCTCTGTGTAACTGTTCTTATCTCTGTCTCCTTTTTCCAGGGCAGATGCTAACTATGTTTTACTCATATATATACATTTTTTTTTTTTTGGAGGCAGGGTCTCGCTTTGTAGTTCAGCCTGGCCCTGAACTCACTATGTAGCCCAGCCAAGTCTGGAACTCAGCAATCCTCCTGCCTCTGCCTCCTGAGTGCTGGGATTAAAGGCACGAGTCACCATGCCTGGCACTGTGGTATGTGGTATTGATTACTGGTGGGTGTGAGTCACCACATCTGATATTGTATGTGTTTACCGGGATCGAACCAAGGACCTTGTTCTTGCTAGGCAGGCGCTGGGACCCTGAGCTAAATCTCTGGCCCAGAAGTATAATGCTTATTTTCCTTCTACAAAGGGAGAAGCTGGAGTTCAGAAAAGTCAAGTGACTGTGTAGGGACGAAAGCTTTTATGAAGCCGAGCAGAGCTTCAAAGCCAGCAAATGCAGATGCTCTCCACCAAGACAGCCTCAAGCAGTGATAACCAAGGCGGCCTGTGCAGAGACAGAGTAAATCAGGGTGTTAACGGGAGCACCTGTGTGTGTGCGAACAACGCTCAGAGGCTGAAAGGACAGGGAGCTTCCCAAGGAGGGGGTATCTTCAAGGAACTGGGCATAAGCAGGAGTCAGGTCTAGCATAGGTGCTAAAGGCAGCCGGGCAGAAGTAGCCCTGTGCACTGTGCTCATGACCCAGGGCCGTGTCCCTCGAGCAGAGCTCATGGGCCCGTATGGCAGATCCAGCGAGCCGGGGCAAACCCAGCCCTGCACCGTGAAGGTCACACTGCCTTGTCCAGAAGAACTGTGCAAAATGAAAATCTTTCTATCCATTTTGCACTGCGGGGTAAGAAAAAGGGTTAAGGAGACTTCAAAAATCCCATTTGTGTTTGACTGATTACTGCCATGGTAACTCGGCAGCAGCCAACACTTGTCAAGGCCTCTTCTTTGGATACAATAAACAGTGATAAAACATTACCTCAGAGCTTTATATTTTTGCCAACAGTTAAAATTCCGTTTTTGGCCAAGGTGAAGACTCAGAAAAGAAAAGAGTATCTTTTAAATAATGATCCAGAATTACACTTTATGCATATACTGTAAGAATTTGAAGCTCTTAACACTTTGGGCACTTGAAAGGCCCCAAACATCAAGTCCGGAGTTCGGAAAGGGCTCTCTCTCTTTCAAGCATAAAGAGTTCACAGAGGTGAACAAAAGTGCTGTACTGCTCAGCTCCACCAAGCTGGGTCTGTGATGTCCCACTGGGTCTGTGATGATTTCTGTGGATGGGAACAGCCGCCCCTTCCCCTCCTTTCATCTTCCCTGTAGCTGCAAGGGAGGAACTGGGTCTCACAGTTTTTGCTGTGTCACAGCTGAGTGATGGGTGGGAAGTTGGTTCTAAAACAAAGCTACAAATATTTAGACCGAGTACCATCCTCAAACCACTGTCAACTTAGGCAGCTTCTGCCAAGGAGCAATCCCTGGTGTCCCTGAAAACGACTCGGTTCTGAAGGGAGACCCTGCACGTGGCAGCTCGGCTTTCCTCCCCTCTGGACCTGCGTGAGCTCAGCTTCCTCCTTGCAGAAGTGTATTTCTGGGCCCTTCCTGAGGCCCAGTGGAAAGCCCTGGAGATAATCAATGCAAAGGCGACAGGTATATATTATGTGCTCAATAGTTGGTTGTGGCTGTTATTATCTTTTCATGGCCACAAATGCAAATGATAACTCAGAACATAAAACACAGTGAAATGATCCTGGCAAAAAGTCTGTAACCTCCAGTTTACACACTGTGCTTCCTCAGTTCCAAAACACACTGTCACATTTTACATTTCCTAGAAACTGGGATGTGTCTTATAACATACAATGTTTTATAACCTAATTGGTAGTGATGTATTTTTTAATTTCTCACTTGATCCTAAAATAATGGAGTATCTTACAATGGAGGAAATCTTTTTTTTTTTTCCTCTTGAGACAGGGTCTCGCTTTGTAGTTCAGGCTGGCTCTGAGCTCACTATGTAGCCCAGGCAAGCCTCGAACCCAGCAATCCTCCTGTCTCTGCCTCCCGAGTGCTGGGATTACAAGCATGAGCCACCATGCCCGGCACTGTGGTATGAGATATTGATGGCTGGTGGGCGTGAGTCTCCATGCCCAGCATTGTATGTGGTTACCAGGGATCGAACTCAGGACCTTGCGTTTGCGAGGCAGGTGCTGGAACCACTGAGCTAACCCTCCAGCCCTGGAGGAAATCTTAAGATTAGACAAAATAGGGTCCAGCACATGGGATGCTTTACTTTAGATCCAGGCCCAACAAGTAACAAAGAGAATCAGGTCCTATCCTTATTCCATAAATCTCGGTCAGAAATGCCAGGATTCACAGCAAGTACTTTTCCCTATGAGAAGCCCAAGAGAAAGCACAGTCCAGTCATCCACCAACGCGGGCTTCTATGCGAGCCACCCCCCTGCCCTGCCTTCCCGCTGCTCCTCTGCTGCCTTCTCCCCACACCAAGGGTTCCTGCTAAAACAGAACGAACAGTACCTACATTCAAAGTTTGAGAGTTATTTCTAAAGTGGAATTAGGCAAGTATGTAATGAACGTGGTCTTTCGGGCCTGAAGAACCATGAAGATGACAGCAGCACGTCTTACTGTCGGAAGCAGTCGGGAGATGCTAAGGGAATGTCTGTGATGTGACCTGGAGCTGCTGATATCAGCTGCTTAGGAATAAGCAGCACCACACACACACACACACACACACACACGCATGCACGCACACACGCACGCACACGCGCACAAAGATACCCCCATTTACCCTCATAAGTAAAACCTGATTAGAAAGTGGGCTGGGAGCCATTTGCCTGGGGAATCAACTAAAATATCTCGTCAGACTCAAAGATCACAAATACAACACAGCTAACTTTGGTTTTATTTTTTTTTCTTTTTGAGACAGGGTCTCGCTTTGTAGTTCAGGCTGGGCCTGAGCTCACTATGGAGCCCAGGCAAGCCTGGAACTCAGCAATCCTCCTGCCTCTGCCTCCCGAGTGCTGGGATTACAGACATGAGCCACCACGCCCAGCACTGTGGTATGTGGTATTGATGGCTGGTGGGCGTGAGTCTCCACGCCCAGCATTGTATGTGGTTAACGGGATCGAACTCAGGACCTTGCGCTTGCAAGGCAGGCGCTGGAACCACTGAGCTAACCCTTCGGCCCTAACTTTGGTTTTTTAAGTAACAGCATGATGGCCGAAACACAAGTTGGTCTTGTCTATATTTGAGGAGATACTGACCTGGAGAAGTAGTTACAAACAAAGTAAAACTCCAACTTCCTACAGGAGCCAAACTTTTTTTCAGAAGAGTATTTCTGCAGTGCTCATCAGTATCACACATTATCCCCCCACACAGGAGGGATAATCCATGATTCCAAAAATCTTGTTATTTGAACTTAACACCAGCAGTCAGTGAAGAAAGAGGCCTATCAAGGAATGTCCTAGATAGAAGATTTGACCTTGATGGCACATTAACAAGTTAGCCTACTGCTTAATTCATGCTGGCAGAAGATGCCGTCTGAGTCAGATGATTCAGAACAAAAGGAGTCAGAGCTTTGTGCAGAAATGAGAGACCCTGGAGACTGACTCTCAACACTGACATACTACTTTAAATGCATACGACAGTGGGATACAGCAGGACAGTTTCCATTCCACTAAACATGCAAATATTGACACATACAGAAAAGTATTAGCGTGAAGAGGCACAGCTTTGGGAACGCCTATTTCACATGGTCCAGCTCTGGACTAAAGTGGTGAAGGTCTAGTAGTTTTGTGAGAATTAATTTTTTTTTTTTTTTTTTTGCTTTTTCTAGACAGGGTCTTGCTTTGTAGTTCAGGCTGGCCCTGAGCTCACTATGGTGCCCAGGCAAGCCGCCGCGAACTCAGCAATCCTCCGGTCTCTGCCTCCCGAGTGCTGGGATTACAGGCATGAGCCACCACGCCCAGCATTGTATGTGGTAACCGGGGATTGAACTCAGGTCCTTACGCTTGCGAGGCAGGCGCCGGAACCACTGAGCTAACCCTCCGGCCCTGTGAGAATTAATTTAAAATGGAAAGATTAATTCCTGGAGGAGGAAATGGGACAAAAGCAACCAAGAATAATTGTTTTTTCTTCTTTGGTCAGAGACATACATATGTATTCCATAATTCATATAAAAATACAATTAGGTGTGCAAAAATAGTTTGAAAAATCTTTTTCTAAAGATAATTCAAAGGTTCCAAGTTTAGTTATGTATAACTTTTAAAATTTCTTTTTTTGCTATATTTAGCTCCCTGTGGTTCTGTGTCTTCATACTTACAGGCCCTCAATTGGGAGATTTAGTTGACACATTAAATATGAATAGAATTTGAATAATTTTAAATTTACATATGTTGGGAACTGAGATTTACTCAGATTTACAATTTACTTACTTGGATTTAAGGATGTCTGCCCTGTTCTACAGGATCTTCAACTACAGGGATTATTGCAGATAACCACTCTGTTTATGCATGTTAGGATTATGTGTGTGAAGGTTTGGTACCAAATGAAGGTGTGGTGAGCATGTGCATTGACCCCTTTCTGCTAGTGCAGTATCTGGACTTTTGCTGCTGCAAGAGTTGTGCTCGAGATCAGCCTGTTCCTCAAGGTTCTGATTTCATTGTTTGTTGGTTAGTAATCCTTTTGCTGTGGGACTCATGGGGGAGTTGAGCTTGTCAAGAGGGTTCTGGCTGCATCCTCTTACCCTCACTCCCACATACATATCAAATTAATTAGAATTGTAAAATGTTTAAAACTGTGTAATTCAGCTCATTTGGATTAGTGAATTTCTAAATTCTGAGTATTTTCTTCTTTTAGATAAGTATTCTAATGTAATAATCACTTTCTTCATAACTCTTGTTAACTGGCAGCCTACTCTCACATATACTGATCTACTAGTACTAACTGCTCTCTTGGCAGAATTCAAATTTCTGGAATTGTTCTCTTTCTGATCCAAAGTTTAGTCCAGGATTCCATATGCATGTAGTTTTCATAATTCCTTAATCTTTCTATTGGGACCAATTCCTCCATCTTTACTTTCCATGACCTTGGTATTTTGAAGAGTCCTTCCATTCAGGTTTGCTGATATCTTCTCATGATTCCACAGAGGTTACGTGTTTGGGTAAGAAAACTGCAGAAGTTTTGCTGCTCCCCGCGCAGCATACCTTGTCAGCAGGTGCTAGATGTCAGCACCTGTCATAAGGAAGGACACCCACTTTGGTCACATGGACACAGTGGTATCTGCCAGGCTTCAACACTGATTTTTTTTTTTCCACCAAAACTAAGTTTCTTGTGGAGAGGTATTTTGATATTGTGGACATATCCTGTTTCTCCTTATAGTTTTGCCCACAAATTTTATTACCTATTGATGTCTACAACAGAAATCAGAGTAGGATTTACCCAAGAGTGAAACTCTACCATCACTTCCACATTTATAAATTAGAATTCTGTTAAAAAAATTGGATAATTTATTCATTCATTTATTTATACCAGTAAAAATTCATGTATATTTATTTTACTTATTTTCTAGTTCAGTTCTTCCCATACTTGGCCTTTGAGAGCATCTTCAGATTGGCTCGTGTGATCTGGGGACACCTCCCCATCATACTTTCACACCTTCTTCCTTTCTGGAATGGGAGCATGGCTCAGGCTTGTGTTGCATTTTACTTCAGTGATGAGTCTTCTACGGAACTCTATTTTTACCGGAGAACAATGTTTAGGATCCAAAACTAAGGTGAATTCCAGGAGTGTTCATCATTGCCAGGGTGTTCTTGCTTCCAGATCCTTTTACCAAAAGGAACGAGGATATGCATGTATGTAACACACTAGCACACACACACACACACACACACACACACACACACACACACACACTTGCTTTTTCCTATCTTAGTGCTGTAACATTCTTCTGCCTGTCTTAAACTGTGATTTACATTGCTATCTCTGATTCCAAACCAACACCACAGGTTCATTCTAATCTTCCCTTTATCTTATTTATAACTTTTTTTCTCCTTTACTATACTTGGCTCTCTTTACTCAATCTATTTATGTACATAATCGTATAATTTATAGGAAGTATTAAAGGTGCTCTTACCTCTGTGAAAAATAAATGTACCAGTTAGAATAAAATGTTTCTGAATAGCTCTCTATTTTTCGGCATTAGAGAAATGGAGGTAATGTTATGTCACTCAATGGGATTACGAGATGCCCAGATATTTGATTAAGCATCATTTCTGTGACAAGTGTTCCCTTGGGAGTAAAGGAAACTGCTTCCCCAGGATAGGCTCCTCTAACTGGCCAAACTCCTGAATATCCTGAATAGAATAAAAACCTAGGGAGTTTTTTTGTTTTATGTAACAGTTGAGAACACTGATTTTCTCCCACTTTTGGACTTGGGTTCAGACTGGAATTTATATCAGCTTTCTGGCTTTACTACACTCTAGACCAGGGATGGCGAACCTTTCAGAGAAGAGTGCCCAAACTGCAACCCAAAACTTAATTATCACTAACAGTGCAATTAAACCTGAATACTGAGGTTTTAGTTTAGAAAAAAAAACCCCATCCATTAACATCTTTTGTCTTAAAAGAAAATCAAAGAACACACGTGCCATAGGTTGCCACACCTGGCCCAGATCATGGCCTTGCCAATACCTTATAATCTCTGTGTCTCTGTCTGTCTCTCTCTTTCTGCCTCTGTCCCTTCTAGAGAACTCAGACTAACACACAGTAGTAGTTTAGTCAAAATGCTACTTCCCAGGGTTAGGTTGGTGTTCCTGTTTGCATTCTTTTCATGTGGCCGTGCTGCTCATTTTTAATTGCCTCTTCCTTATCTTTTATATTCTGAAAGTTAAGTGTGATCATACTGGCACAAACTCCTCCAAGATTTTCCATCGTACTAGGGACTCAATCAAAATGAGAAGTCCTTCCATGGTCTTTATGCCCCTCGGACCTCGTCTTAGCACTAGCCTGTTGTTGCTCACCCTGATCGAGGTGCACGGGCCTCTGCGCTGTCCCTTAACACCACACACGTTTCCACCTCAGTGTCTCTGAGCTGCTCTCCCCCAGCGAGCAACAGGAGTCAGCTCCTCACTTCCTTCTGGATTCTGCTCAAGAAGAAGCTCGGGTATTTATTTCTTTGGCTGTCTTAGTTACGGAAAGGTGTTTCCATGAGGGCTTTGCTTTGCTTTTTACCATATTCCCTGATCTGGAACAGCACCTGCAAGTTGTTCATTTTAAGAACTTTAGAGATAGCATGCATACACACACACACACACACACAGTATATATGTATGTATGCATATACATACTTTATATATATGTTTTTTATATACACACACATATATGTGTGTATATAAAAAACACATATTTGTTTTTGAGTGGTTTTTGCCAAGCTTTATGGAAGTCTGGTTAGCAAATAAAAATTGCATGTATAAGGGGGACCACATGATCATCTGATATTCAGATACACTGTGAAAGGATTATCACAATTGAGCTGATTTGTTCGACTTGTAACCTGATTCATGTTTAGAGGAACACTTTGGATATTTAGATGTCAGTGGTAAATGTCAGCTGGTGACAAGCTACTGGCATAAGGACAGACAATCTGTACTTCTGCTTTGGAGCCATACCACACCAACTGTGCCACTGCGTACGTGTCTCGGCCTGTTCATTAGAATGTTTGCCTTCAACATACTCCTCCACGTCTTCTCTAACAGCTGCCTGCCTTTATATGAAGGAATCATGTTTTTTTACCTCTTTAATTCTCTACAATGAGTATTACTTTTATAATCAGAGAAAAGTTAGGAACAATAAAACAACATAAAAGCATAAGGCATCACCCTCCTTTTAATTACTGATACTGTTCCTCAGTCTCCATTATCTCGAATGACCATTCATGTGGACAGCCTCCCGAATCAATTTTTTTTTTTGAGACAGGGTCTCGCTTTGTAGTTCAGGCTGGCTCTGAGCTCACTATGGAGCCCAGGCCAGCCTTGAACTCAGCAGTCCTCCTGTCTCTGCCTCCTGAGTGCTGGGATTACAAGTGTGAGCCACCACGCCCAGCTGGAATCAAATTTTTAAAGCCTCTGTTTGAAAAAGTTATCCTGGAGTGCTTTTGCACCTACAATTTATTATTGTGTAAGCCAGCCTATGACAAGACAGTTATCCCGAATCACTCAGCAGGGAGCTGCCGAGGAAGGGGTAAGAACAGGCAGCAGGAAGTGTGAAGTTGCTACTGTGCTGGTTCTGAGGAACCTGACACAAGGAGAGAGAAGTGAGATCCACAGGCACTGAGCTCTACGAGGAGTGAGGATCAGATGTCTCTTCCTGCCTTTATACAGAAGGAGAGAGCTGGCGGCGCCTCAGGTAAGTGAAATGTACTGTCAGGTCTACATTACAGTACTTGAGAGCCAGGTACAAAATACCAAAGTATGAAAGCAACTGACTGATATCTAACCTGAGAAGTAGTAGCTGGAAAGTTGTTTACACCAGTGAAACTCAAAGACCTGGAGAAGCAGCGCCACTTCCCACAGAAGGTTCCCAGCCTGAGGCCTGTGGAGAGGGTGAGGTGGGATGGGGGCTGAGGGAGGGGTTAATTCTGAGACCATCCCATGAGACTCGAATGTTTAAAACAACTGTCCTGCTGGAGGCTAGTAGGTCAGAGATTTAAGGCACTCCAGAGACAAAAATCTAGACGAAGCAGACACATCCAGAGGACTGAGGGCAGTACTGGTGAAGGACGAGTGTTTCCTGCCAGAGGAGATGGCAACACGAGGGAAAACAGTTTACATTCGCATCAAATACGGCTCTCGAGGCTTTTGCTTTTCCCTGCTGGGCATCATTCAGCAGGAAACACAGATGAGCCCGGAGGCCTACGCAAGGACTGGGGGTTCAGAGACGCTGCCGCGTCCCACTGTTGGGCTACATCCCGTGGACTTTCAGCAGTCACCGCCTCGGCTGCTCATCTGACAGCAAGTGCCTGCTTGTCTCGTAAGAACCCTGAAATTGTCCAGTATCCATGTTTTCCCAAGAAGCTATGGATTTAAGGCATGCCAGTCCCGTTCCCACTTTCAAGAGCTGAATGACCCTGTGGCGATGTCACCTTGGGATTTCTCGTCATGTTAGGTGACAAATCCATTGGCTATCCCAGCCCTTCTGAGCTGAGTTCTCTGTTACCTGAGTCCTACCTAGTTCTTCTTACTCCTATAATGAAGTTTCCAATACGTGGGCAATAAAAGCCTAATTTATTGTCGTGTAATTACTGCATGGCCCTAAGGGCTCTGGACCCTGCAGTCTGTGGGAGATCTCCAGGGTGGGTAGATGGTGACACTTCTACAAATGGATCTGTGCAAAGGTGGGAGAGGGAGCTCCGAACACAACTAGGGTCAGAGGCAGCCTGTCCCCAGAGGACTGATGTATGAACTCTGTTCAGAGATGGGCCCTTGGGCTCACATTTGAGATGGGCCTGTATCTTACCTCTTGCAGTTCCGTGGTGTCTTTAGAACATTCAGACACCGCCTTCTCTCTGCAGCAAAGGGTCAGTTCAGCAGGCTCAGGTGCTCAGATCTTGCACATTCCAAAGAAAAGACTGGTCCTTGACCAGATCGTAGGAGATGAGGCCTGACAGCTTGTAGACGACAGTGTCCTTGTACAACTCAGATAATTTATGCTACAGTGTGATTCATGGTAAACAGCTGTTCGGACTGTCCAGAGCCTGAGCTGTGCTATTGCAAGGTGACCTGTCAAAGCCTGGAGATAGAGCAGTTAAGAAGTTACTCAGGTGTCCCATGCCTATCTGACTAACCTTTCATAACGACTCAGACACCTAGGCTCAGGCTTTGCACAGCAGAGCTTCTCTAGTTGGCAATACTTTGCATATTCATCAGCTGTACCTTTGCTGGAATACAATATCTAACGCCCACAGCTTAGAGGAGCAAAGCTTTAATCTGATTCACAGTTTAGGAAGATTCAGTCCACAGAAATATGATGATGAAAGAGTATGGTAAAGTATTGATGCTTAGTTCATGGTGGCTGGAAAGCAGAGCAGGGGAGTGGCTCCAGAGAGAAAGGCACAGGGATCAGGCCATGCTTCCTTGACCCACCCAGACACTTCTAGAAGCGTGACCCACTAAGACCTAGGGCTGACCATGAAGCCAGTCAAGTTGGAAGTCGATCCTAATTACCATGCTTTGTATGTGTGACCATATTTACTGCTGGGAGAATTAAGCACTAGCTATAAAACAGCCTTGAGAGAGGTCGCCTGGAAGCTATGCTTGGGTTTTCCTAGACTCTGTTCTCCTGCACCCTTGCCTTCCCTGTTTTTAATCTGAATTTTTCATTGTAATTTACATAACCACGTGAGCAACAGCTTTTCTGAGTTTTTTGAGTCCTTTGAGTGGGTTTCTAAGTGTTATGACGCACTTGGGAACCGTCAACACTGTTGTTATGTAAAAACCTACCGAGCTGTATACATTTCTTCTATATTTTTTGGATATTAACCCCATTATCCTTACATAGTTTGTAAGTCCTTTCATTCTACAGTAATAATTGTTCATTTATTTGATTGTTTCTTTCAATATGCAAAGGCTATTTAGTCTGAGGTAATCACACTTATTTATTTTTGCTTCTGTTCCCCATAATACGTATGGATGTAACTGTGGCACCTCCTAGGCCGTGTGGTGGATGTTTTGGTGCCAATAGCAAGGCCAGCGGGGCTGTAGGCAAGTCCATAAAGCCTGTGCCTATTTCTGGTCTGTTGCCAAGACTACGTCACCAGTGAGCACTTAGGATTTTGAATGCTTGGGTCATTCTGCTCACCTTTCTCTCCCTACTTTGCAACTTCTTACCTAGGTTCCAAAGCTTCCACAGAGGCACTTTTCAGAGGTAAGTGTCAAATTCTGGATGCCATGGAAAGCTATGAATGGGAGACTTCCCATCCTACCATCTTGTTTTTCTTATATCTTAAGTGACTTTCCTTGTTGCTGGGACTCAATACCTGACACTAACAAATTAGAGCAGAAAGGTTTATTTTGGCTCATGCTTTACAGTTTTGGTCCTTGCATGATTGGCAGCATGGCAAAAAGGCCTGGGCAGAGGAAAATTGCTCGCTTCCTGGCAGACAGGAAGTAGGTAGTAAAGGGGGCACAGCAAAGGAAGCCAGTATGACAGTAAAAAGGTAAACTAGAGTGGGAAAAACCTTTGCCAGCTACTCCTCAGATAAAAGGCTGATTTCTAGAATATATAAATATTTCAAAAATCCACCCCCAAATTTAAAGATGCAATTAAAAAATGGGCATCTGAAATACTTTTCTCAAATGAATATAAACTACCAATAAGTACATCAAAAAATCTTCCACATTGCTCACCATTCAAGAAATGCAAATTAGAACAAAACTGAGATTTCAGCTCATTCCAAAAGAACAGCCGCCATCAAGAAATAAGCCAATAACAAATGCTGCTGAGGCTGTGGGGAGAAAGGAACCCTTCTTCATTGTTGGTGGGACTATAAACTGAAACCACTATGGAAATTGGCACAGAGATTCCTCAAAACATAGAAATTCAACTGGACCCCACTATCCCTCTTCTAGGGATCTTCCCAAAGAGTTAAAGACATCATATTAGAGTGGTCTGTGCATACCCATGTTTACAGAAGCACAATAATAGCTAAATTTTGCAACAACCTATATGCCCATCAACAGATAAATGGATAAAAAATGTAGTATTTTTATACAGGAAGTAATATTCTGCCATCAAAAAGGACAAGCCTGAGCCATTTGTATGAAAATGGTTTGAGAACATAATGTTAAGTGAAGTAACTCAGACACACAATCTTAAATATTGCATAGTTTCCCTTATATTAAAAACTCTCTCTCTGTCTCAGAGAGATAACAGGGTGAAAAAGGGAGAGAAAAAAAGCAATATAATCCAGTAGGGATAATGTACCTGAAAGTATACTCTGACAGTATAATTGTCTTATATGTCTTATATGTTCTTTAGTCTATTAGTCTGGTTTTCAATTTGATAATTAACTTTGTAAGGTCTTGTGAGATAAATGAATCTAGTGCAGGAAAAATAAAAGGTTGTTAGAAGGAAGATAGAAAAAGAAGGGAACATGTACCAACTGCCTTCAGTGAATGTAATCATTACGTACTACAAACATGTATTAATAAAAGTTGAGAGGGAGAAAGAGAGAGGGAGAGAAAGTAAAAGAGGAGGAAGAAGAGAAGGAGGAGGAGGAGGAGGAGGAGGAGGAGGAGGAGGGAGCAAGCCACCCTGCAAAGCCACACTGCACTGACCTGGCTCTTCCAACCAGACTGCACTTCTTAGAAGCCAACCTGCTGGAAAACCCCTCCTAATCCAATCACCTTCCAAATGTTTGCCTCTGAGTGCACAGGCTTTGGGGACACACATTGAACTAACCCATAACACTTCTCACATCTGAAGTAGAACCTTGGTGAGGGGGACATTAGACAACATTCCCAAGGCTCTTGTGTAAAAAAACTGGTAAAGACGAAAGCTAGGACTCAAGCCACAGTCTTCTGATCACAGAGGTCAAGTGATCAACCATACACTTCCTTCTTTTAAGGGTGTCTGCTAAATTTGAAGTACAAAACAGCTTGGACATGTGTATCTTCTCATGTGAAAGTGCTAAGGATATCTTAGTAAACACCATTAGGTCAAGGCCATGTCAGGAACTACATCACTATTACCTAAGAAAGTTCTGGTTTTGTCCACAATATTCAGCAAGTAAACATATTTTGGTGCATTTAGGGACGTACCAGTGAAAAACACTAGAGGAGACACATTCACTTTCCTTGCTCCCTCTCCATTAGATATGGCCCATAGTCTTTCGGGTAGATTTGCCAGCCTGCCTGCCTGTCTGTCTGTCTGTCTTCCTTCTTTCCTTTCTCAGGGTATGCAACACAATCATGACGAGGGGGAAAGTATGTTATGTCTTCTGTCAAATACGTGAAACTTTTCCACTCTCTTCCAAGACAGCTGAAATCGCAGTTGTGAAGCGAGGCTTTCGTATTTCACTCTTGGTTGCATTTCTATGTGGGTCAAGATGGAGATAGCACATCACTTCATGTAACTGACTAAATGAAGAGCGGTTTAGGAAGAGATATGAAAGCACAAAAGAGAGTGGAAAGTGACAACATATTTTGCTGCCCTGACACTTTGATATACATTTCTTGGCAGCCCTGAGTCCCGGGGCAGATGAGACTAGATACTACGGGTTAAGAAACCTTGGGCTACAAGACACTATGAGCAGGGTTTATAAACAAATCAATCTTAGACCATTTTATTGACTGAATATGTGTTACGGACTTTTAATCTATGCTTGGCTGCATTATATATTAACAATGTTAAAAGATAACAGATTTCCATGATTGTGATGATTAGGAGAAGCAAAACAATGTTCTTTTCCAGAAAAGTACCGATGTATTATTAAGAACTTGGCTTCCTCAATAAACAACATTCTTTATTTAGTATGCAGTAACATATGCATTATGATTTTCTAATTCTTGGAGCTTATTCAGAAGGAAATAATCAGAAATGGCATGTTTCTTTTCAAGCTAAGAATTCCATCACTCTGCAAGGATGAGTTCTGACAGCCTTTGATACAGGAACGGTGTAACCTTGATGCCTATATACATTACTGCACACACGCCACTCCATCTGTGCCCTCGCCATTCATGCCCAACATATCACACCCCCACACACAGACACACACCAAACCTCATAATAGACCCCTTTTTGTCACCAAGCAGAAGTAAATACCCTGCACATATACCATCTCAAACGTATCATCACATGTACACATATACCTTCATACTGAGCATACACATGTATGGACATTCCATATCACATTCACACACACACTATGTATAAATATGTAAAACAAACACAAGACTTTACCACGAATACACTACACTGCACATATTCTGCATATACCTTTTTCTCTCACACCAAGCACACGTGCACACACACGCACAACAATTTGACCACTGGCTACCTGCCCAGCCTATTTCTACCCCTCCCTCTCTCTCTCTGGCTGTACTGAGGCTGCTCCTGCCTCTTTGTTGTCTCTTGAGCACACCGAACATCCTCCTCTACATGCAGTTCCCTCGACTGAACTCTCTTTCCTCGTACATACGTACACATTCCCCTTAGAGAACCCTTTCCTAGTTCCCCGTCTGCACACTCAATGCAGGATGGCACCCAGATCTCACCCTGCAATTGCTTCCCCCTTCCCACTGGCCTTATGATACCATGCAGTTCAGCCATAAGGCACGAATGGTCCTTGGAAATAACTCAGTGTAGCCTGACACCTTTCTTTGGCAAAAGAGATGAGTCTCCAAAGGAGAAGGGTACAGACATTACTCATTCACTCACTCAGGAGATATCTAATAAGCAGCTATACGTATTAGGTACCATTCCAGGTACTGGATCTCAGGATGGTACAAGAATGGTGGGGACTTTCAATTTATAAAATTTACATTCTATCCAAAGAGACAGACAACAAATGTAGAGGGTAATGGCGGGCAATTACTGATAACAAAAAATTTTTGATCCCATTACGGCAAAAAGGAAAGGAAAAAAAAAAAAAAAGAAGCAGGCAAATAAGCAAGGAATTTAGGCAGGAAAAAGGAACCAGAAGCAAGAAAGAGCTCGGAGTAGCTGACAAACACTACCACACTACTGTAAAGCTCATGAAGACTGAATCGATTGGAAATTCTCCAGATATTAAATTACTTCTTTATTAAAATGGTAGCCAGCTAACAGGCTAGTTTGCGAATGCAGAAACTTGAGAAGGGAGGACCCTGGACTTGAAAAAGGTGGTTCTGAGTCTAGACTCAAGGCAAAAGAGCACAGTGACCATCCTCCTCCTTTGCATCTGCAGATCTCTGTGGTGCAAAAGACTCATACGTTCTTTTGAGTTGTACGGTAGCAATAACTGTCGTTAAGAGAATGGTGAAATATAAACCAAATATACTCAAAGGTTTGTACACAATAAACTATCACAGAATTGAGATAATCGTGTTAGCTATGACATGTTTAGAGCACACTTAAAAACCCTGGACCACTCGGGACTTTCAAAGACAGTCATGAGCAATCCAAACCTTGGGGGTAGAAAGTCAAAAGTGACCAGATACAAGATAAAACCCAAATCAGAGTCCCTGTCTGGGCACGCATGTCCCAAGTTTTCATTACTGTGGAAAGATAAAAATCTACTTGTGCCCTCATGATATGAGGCCAAGCAGGAAAGGTTAACAAAGGATGTGAGAAAAGAAAAGAGACAAAACAGTAACATCTCCTGAGAAAATGACCACCAGGGCCTTAAAACGCCCTTCATCTTCTCAAGTTTAAAGTTCTAGCCAAGAAGCAGGCACGGAAGTGAGATGTCTGAGCTTATGGATGTGCGTGTGTATGTGTGAGTGTGTGAGAGAGAAAGAGAGAGACAGATAGACAGAAATGAAAGAGAATTTTGATGCAATGTCTACATGCTTCATACAATGTCTTCTGTGCCATAACTGGTACAGTTAACCAAACTCACCATCTTTTCAAGTAAGAAGTTCTTTCAGGAATGGTAAGCTGGGTTTTCATGCCACATGAGCCTCTAGCATGAGGAGGCACTGCCGCTCATCAGAGCCATTCCCAGGCAACTGAAACAGAATCAGTCATTTGTATTTAAATAACAGTGTCCTGTTCAGTGAGAAGGTTGAATGGTTCTAAATGAAGTTTCAAATCTCTGAAGCAGCCCAGACCTTCAGATTCAACATGAATCTTTGGAAACAATATAGATTGAAAGTATGTATATTGCGTCAATTTTAGGTATTAAAAATCACTTTTTTTTTGAAAGAAAAAGCTTCCTTTAAGCATTCAGAAATTATGACAGAAATATATTAAACATTTGTATGGGAATCTCTCTAATCAAATTCTTTTAAGCCTTAGATTCCAGTTTTTTTTTTTTTTTTTGAGACAGGATCTCGCTTTGTAGTTCAGGCTGACTCTGAGCTCGCTATGTAGCCCAGGTAAGCCTGGAACTCAGCAATTCTCCTGTCTCTGCTTCCTGAGTGCTGGGATTACAGGCGTGAGCCACCTACCACGCCCAGCACTGTGGTCTGTGGTATTGATTGCTGGTGGGCGTGAGTCACCACGCCCAGCATTGTATGTGGTTTCTGGGATCGAACTCAGGACCTTGCACTTGGGAGGCAGGCACTGGAACCACTGAGCTAAATCTCCAGCCCTCCAGATTTTAAAAGATATAAAAGAGCTACCTGAAAGAGCATTTTGCATTGAAGTCTAAGCATTTTAGGAATGGAAAGCTGATTTATGCAGGTTACAAAGGCAGATTACGAATATTTGGTTTCTTTCCCAACTATGATCTCTCAGATTTCCTTTGGGTACATCATGTTGCCTTCCTACTATTTACTCGTCCTTTAAAGTAGGTGATAGTTTGGCTTTTGTTATCTCTTACATCCCAATTTTGAACAGAATCAGGATGAAATTCCTTGTACAAGTGGGCTCAACAAGCATTCCATCTGTTAAAAATGAAGGGAAGAAAATTATTTATTTCAACTATTAGAAACTTGACAGATGGACATCTAATTTTCTCAATTTACAAAGAGCTCAAAGGAACTAAAAAGTGAGCAAATAAATAGAAAAATGGGATATATGATCAGCAGCTTACAGTACAAAAAGATGAATAAGGCAAATATATTAAAAATATTTTCAATAAAAGAAGCAAATAGGAAAGCATGAGATTATCTATTAACTTGGCAATAAGAAAAGTTAAACAACACTCAGTGCTGGTGAAGGTGTACAAGGAAAAGTCTTTTGTACCTTACTGGTAGAAATGTACACTGAATATTCTCCTGGACAGTAATTGTAACTGTCCGTAAAAACTGTAGTTGCATATATCCTTTGAAAGGGCAAGTCCATTGTAAAGCATTTACTAATAGATATCATAAGGGTAATGCACCTAGATCTGTGGGTATGGACACCAAACTCACTCATTACACAGCATTATTTGCAATGACAATAAACAATCAACTTTTATCAACAGGGATTTAGTAAGAAAAAAGTAAATTCACATATGAACAAAGCTAGTAAAATGATTGAAATAAAGTTAACTTCTTGTATTAATAATCTGGCACTAGGGCCGGAGGGTTAGCTCAGTGATTCTGGCGCCTGCCTCTCAAGGGCAAGGTCCTGAGTTCGATCCCCGGTAACCACATATAATGCTGGGCATGGAGACTCACGCCCACCAACAATCAACACCGCATACCACAGTGCCGGGCGGGGTGGCTCACGCCTGTCATCCCAGCACTCGGGAGGCAGAGACAGGAGGATTGCTGAGTTCGCGGCGGCTTGCCTGGGCACCATAGTGAGCTCAGGGCCAGCCTGAACTACAAAGCAAGACCCTGTCTCAAAAAGCAAAAAAAAAAAAAAAAAAAAAAAAATCTGGCACTAGTATTTGTATTTTTTGGTAGTGATGCTGTCGTTCAGCTTTAATCAGAAGGGCCTGGCTTGGACTTTCCTCCATTCATCAGGAAGCACTTTGGCTCCGTCAGGCAGTGTCCTCTCCAGTCTCTCTTCTAACTGGCAATACAGTTTCCAAAGTGGCCGAATAGGGCTGGACACAGAATAATCTGGAACTTGATTTATACACAGTACAGCAGCTAACCTGACTTCATCACCAGAGGGAGCCTGGCACTTAGCCTGATGATCTCACACAGACCATGCTGCTTCGGAGGGGCTGCTTTCCCAACACCAAGACTGCTTTCAAGCTCTAAATTACAATTCTAAGGGGAGACTGTTTAATTCTTTCACAGTGTTTATTTATACAAAGTCATTTATTTCAGAGAAACCAGTGATATTAAAATGGTATTAGTTCTGACTTTTAGTTTGGATAAACAGGACCAAAGCTCCGACTGTATACAGACTGCACACCGAGCATACATAGGAATAAAAATCAATTACTATAGTATTTTTATGGTGTTGTTCTATTCCCCTGTAATTGTGTTTTTAAACATTTAAATAAATCAAGGCTCCCTCTTAACTGACTTGTTTAGAAGCTCATATGCAAATAAAAGATCATGAAAAAGGAAAAGGCAATTTACTTCTTATTAACATGATTACTAGCAGCTAGCTATTTTTTTTTTTTTTTGAGACAGGGTCTCATTTTGTAGTTCAGGCTGGCCTGAGCTCACTATGGAGCCCAGGCAAACCTTGAACTCAGCAATCCTCCTGTCTCTGCCTCCCGAGTGGTGGGATTACAGGCGTGAGCCACCACGCCCGGTGCAACTAGCTATTTTTAAAGAAATCCCTAGGAAAATTGCAATGGTTCACCATTGTTAATGGACTTCAACGATGACGACTTCTCGTGAAAAGTTTATTACTGCCTAGTATATCTACCTTTACTTCAACTTCCTCATTTTTAAAACATGAATCAAACATGATAACTGTGTCAGCACATCAGGATGTGGGATGAAAGTGAAAATAACTATGGAGAAAAATATGCCACCCCTGTGTTGCTCTGTCCAATCTTCCTACCCCTCCCTTGTGAGTTCAGGGACAACAATGAGAATTCTCTGGAGGTATCTCAGCCAGACCCTATGAGGAACAGCAGGTGCACATCCGGGGTTCTGCCTGACGAGAAACTGCAACTTCTTACACATTTAACCTCACAAGTTTCCTAGGAAATGGGACTAGTTGTACAGTTTTCTGTTTAAGCTATAAATACACTGAGATCTTGAGAAGCAGGAAATGGTCTGATCTTGGTTAAGAAGGACATTTTTGGGGACTCAGAGGACAAGGATTAGAGATAAATGTCCTGAACCTGAGCAGTGGACTGTCTGAAAGTTCTGAATTGTTTCATTTGCCACACTGGCAAGTGACAAAGGCTTGACATTTTCATTGGATGAATGAACTCTCAAGTAAGTGGTCGTAGATATTGAGATGTTCCTACTTATAGAATAAAGATACCTCTCCTCAATTGTAACAAGTCAGATTCATAAATCCACTGAGATGTCCTCAGTTTAAAAAAACTCTTACTGGCAGATGACTGAGCATACTGAATGTGATTATAATAAAACTCAATTCTGTATTAACCTAATGTATGTGAACAATTCCTGAATTTACATCTCAATTCATAATAGTTTAATTAAAATGGCTAATTAATGATCTGTGCTGATGTGGCAGCTTTTGTGTTGTAAACATAATAAAGCATAAGTGTTCTAATAATATGTTAATTTAATTTTTATGAATTTATAATCTGATCATTGCTACAAAAGTGTAGATCACACTGATCAAGCATATATTGACAATCATAGCTAAATAACATTCTACAATAGCTTCTAAGACACTACAACAACTGTGATGAACAATGGAAGGTTGTAAAATAGCCTTACTTAACTTTTCTATTTATCCTTCCTCAAAGCTTTTTATAGAAAACTGAGAAAATGTATTTAGGTGACATTTTTTATTTCATTGTATGTCTTACTAAATCTTCCTATTTGAAAATAAACAGCATTCCTTTTGTAAAGAGTACGAATCTACTTTTAAAAATAAGTTACTGAAACAAAAGTCTGTCTTCTGTAGCTCAGCGACTCGCCAAGTATGATAACAGAATGCTATCAAGTAAAGTTTTATTTGAAAACCCAATATATAAAAGTGATGCTTTGGTTAAAAAGGGCCCAGGACTCTTAAATTCTTCATGGTAAAGCCTTTCTTTTGGCTTTTTGCTAATCACACTTTAAAACCAAAGCTTTAGCTTGTTATAAGGAAATCTCTCCATCTGCCATCAAGTAACTCCAATGAGTGTACGTTACTCAGGTGGAGACCGCCATATGGGCTGTCATGTCCATGCCTGTTAGGGGCACTGCCCCCTGCTGGGGCTCCCCAGAACTCCTTCCAGGCACAGGGCCCCTTCTCCTCCTTTGCACCTGGGATTCTATCTTAGCCCAGCTGAAAAACTAGGGAAGGGACCCAACCTAATGAAGGTTTCTCTAAGTTGTCATGTGTTTCGGAAACCTGGGGTGAAAATTCCTCCCAGAAGGAACACTCCATTCTAGAAGGCTGACCTTCCCTGCTGGGAATATAAATTTGAGATGTATACAAAGGAAGGCAATAAGGACATTTACAGAAAAAAGGCAGAGAGCAGAAGGCTTGAGGCAGAGATTTAGAATTTGT
Organism: Thryonomys swinderianus; assembly: GCA_004025085.1. NCBI lineage: Eukaryota > Metazoa > Chordata > Mammalia > Rodentia > Thryonomyidae > Thryonomys > Thryonomys swinderianus. The sequence goes on from PVIC010021254.1 coordinate 27,485, forward strand.
CCCGACTCAAGCTGTGAAAGAAAAGCGAGAGCAAAATATCAAAACAATGGTGGAGCATTGAAAAGGGGTAGCGGTCGGCGCCTTCAGCGTGACTCACCAGGACCGGGTGCCCAGGAGCACACAGGGAATTCTAGGGTGGCTTTCCACATTTTCTTACCCATCTATACATTTCTATAAAACTTTGCTGAACAGTTTCCTAAGCACTTTCTGTAGACTCCACCTTTGAAAAGCTTCACTAACTCCACTGCATAGCTTTCTTAACTTACCACATTTATAATTCAGCATAGTAGGTATCATAAAACCAGATTTGAATGTGGAATCGGTCTATATCTCAACACTAGGAATACCCAGAGTATCGCATGTGTCCTTCCAGTTCCCACATCTGCATCCCTGGTAAGCATCAAAAGCCAGAAAGTACCTTTTTAGTTGATGTGGTGGCTCACACCTGTAATCTCAGCACTCAAGAGGCAGAGGCAGGAGGACTGCTGTGAGTTTGAGGCTAGCCTGGGCTACACGGCAAATTCAGGGTCGGCCTGAACTACAAAACGAGACTGTCTCAAACAACACCACCCACAAACAAAGAAACAAAAATCAGAGCTCTTTTATCGTATGGTCGAGACAGGAATAAACCAGAAAATTTTCACACAGTTCTCCTGGTAATTTCCTAATCCATTTCATTTATTGACAAAAGAGTTGGAAACTATCACTCCTGCTTTTGCAAGTGTTTGGAATCATCTTCCAGTTCTTGCTTAGCAAAGGCTGGAGTAGATGTATGGTCTGCAGTGAGCTGCGGCTGTGGCTGGGCAACCCTCACAGCTTGCTCCTGGCAGAAGGAGAGCGAGGCTGAGCAATCGGAGTCCAGGTGAACGTGGCCCTTCTCCACCCCTGGTAGACAATATTCTAAAGTGTTTTGTCACTCTTGGTAGACAATATTCTAAAACTTTTTGTCACTCTTGGTAGACAATATTCTAAAACTTTTTTTTTTCCAGTAGTGAGAATAGAATTCAAAGCTTTCACATTAAACTAACTCTTCAGCCCCCTTTACTTTTTTGAGACAGGGTCTTGCTAAGCCATTAAGCTTCTCAGGCTGGGTTCCAATTTGTCATCCTCAGCCTCCTAAAGTGCTGGAATTACAGATGTGTGCCACTATGCCCAGCTCTTTAAATATTTTTAGACAGATTAAAACATCATTTCATATACATATAAATTGTATTTGGGAAAAGGTTACTACAGTGAGAAAAAAAATTAAGCAGGAATTATATTACCATCAGCATG
>PVIC010021255.1:0-28748 GCA_004025085.1 Thryonomys swinderianus
TTGGAAAGGTCATCTCTGACATGATGCTTTTAATATTTTTGATAAAATATAGTGTTCATGGGAGACACAGTCCTTATTTGAACTGAGTACTTTTATTGCTATTACTAGAGGTAGCTCATTAGTTAAGATGCTTTCAGTTTTAAGGAACAGTATGTCAATGGCTTGAGCAGGAAGGGTATGCATGAAATCCTTAAGAAAGTTGTCCTGGGTTTGGGTACCTTAGTAGCTCAATTTCTTAATTACTTATCTTTCCCTCTGAATTTCCAGATTGTGCTGGTGGCCTGCGAATCGTTACTTCATATAGCTGTGTTCAAAGGGAGACAGAATAGTAGTCCTTGCATATCAGGGAGGAGGTCTTGTCCCAATAACCCCTTGAAGGACCTTTCTTTACCTGCCATTGGTCAAAACTGGGTCATGTGCCCAAGCCCTCATTGCATGGAAGTGTGGGGAAACACTTTTGAAGTACTCAGACTATATTGTTAGGTTTTTCAGTAAGGAAAGTTGAAAGGAGTTTGGTGGTGAATAGATATTCCACAAAAGTAGTAGGATTAGTGAATTTTGTTTTGGGAGAGCAAAATCTATGTCCCTTCAAATCTACTTTCCCTCAGGAAGGCTGTATAAGCCATCCCTGAGGAACGTGACTTTTCATGGATGAAATAGACATCACACAATGCCATTTTGGCCAATGATGCACCACATCTATAGTAGTGATCCCTGAAGATTTCTATTGCCATCATATCCACTGTAGTTTGCATAAATGTACTCTGTGATATTTTTGCAACAAAGAAAGCACTTGACAGTGGATTTCAGAATGTCATTGAGTGTCACATGATTATGCAAAAAACTAATGTCTTCCCCCCTTTTGTTTATACTTCTTTGCATGGCACTTTATTTTACTGTCATAAAATAAACACAGAAGATTGCTTTTTCTGTGGCTCTGAGTCCTCACTTGGTTTGCACTGGGTTGCGTGCCACAGCTGCACTCCAGCTAACTCCCTTCTGTATAGCTATTCACCAGTTTCTATAGTTGCTTCTTTGTTTCTGCTTTCAATGTACCACCTCAGATAATCTTCAATAATAATCTTGGAGAAACAAGTTAGACCTTCTCCTAAGTAATTTAATTTATCACAGTTATGAGGAGAAATTCTGTGTTTTCTAATTTAATTATTTATTGGTACATTTTATATAAAGCTCACAATCACTCAACATTGGGAAATTTGTACCAGTATATGACACGAGTTAATTCTCATTTTTACCCATATTCCTACCCACCCTACAATCCTCCACTGCCTACATACATATGCTTTCTTTTTCTTCTTAAATCATATTTATTCTTTCCCCAGTGATCACTGAGGTTGCTATTAATTTTCACAGTTTTTCATCAAACTTTTAAAAGATCTCTGACTTAGACTGGGTGGCAAGTAGATATTTGATACAGGGATTTTAGCAGTAACTTATCTGCCAGCTTTTACTTCTTTGGATATAATGTTTGAGAAGCAGTTGTAGCAATCTGGAAGAAAATAATAAATGGTATAGAAGTAAAAAGCCAAGAAGTTGGGTCTTAGGTGTATCACTTGAGTCTTCCAAGTTTTAAAGATCTTAGAGGATCCATCTCTTTTGAGGTCTGAGGACCCATGAATCATTAAGATAACTTTGATTATAATCCTCTCTAGGGCTTATTCTCTGACCCCATTCCCCAGCATAGTTAGATAAGATGATATATTTAAGGATGCTGTTTCAGATGAAAAATTTTTATATGAACGTATCCATTGATTTCCCCTTCTAGGAAAGACATCAGTGGGGATACTGTTTATTTGTCCATTTCACCTTTTTCCTCCCTGACATTGAATTTATAAAATAATTAGCCTTAAAAACTGAATTCATACTCATTTTTTTGTCTGACTCATTGGATTTGACTTTTATGAATAGAAACCATAAGCCCTACGAAATTTAAAACTAGAATCTCATCAGTTCAAAATTAGCAAAATATTTTTATTTAGGGAAGACCGCAGCAATCTCTTTCATAACTTCATTTTTCATATAGTATCTTCCCTGGAAGGTCTCATACAAAGAGAATCTGAGATCTGTAACTGAACAGGAGAGGGAAAACTGAGCAAGACGTGTAGACACTTGAGTGTATGGTTGTCCACCCTCCAATCCTATCTTCTTCCTTGTGTGCCATAGGGATCTTGTCAGTGTTACATGAGTGCCTATTATTATGTGGTCTTTAAATGTATATACATCTTGCTTTAGAGCATACGAATCCTTTGTAAATTGTATCACTAGCACAGTGATAGGAGAACAGAATACCAAACATTGACAGATGACTTAAGTTTCGGCTAAGTCCTACCAGATCTCTTTGGGCTCTAAATTTTGATTCTTCTTTGTTCTTTAGTTTCCTACTAGACAGCAGAAGAAATCTCACCTCCTAATTTTTAATGACAGATTCTTCATGTCCAGTTTTTCTTCCAGAATTGTGCCTGAATAATTGGATAAGGCTCTTGAGATTTCTGCCTATTTTGAGTCCTGATAGGCAAGAAGTATCCTACTCTTGGGAGTTTTTATTTGGAGATAATGTCCCTTCTCTCTCATAAAGACAATGGTGACCTATCATTCATTAGTACTTCCTTTTAGAGATGTAGTAGGACTGAGTGACCTTGTAGGTGGTAGATGTGAATCTATTATGAAAACTCATTGTAGCAATCGTCACCTCTGGTTGTATTATTCTTCCATAAATAAAAGGGTAAGTGAAGGGGAGAAAACTTCAAGCTTGACTTGGAGGCAGACAGATGATCATATTTTCTCTGTTTGTTCCTTTGTTTAGAAGTTCACCTGGACCCCCACCGAACATGGTGTCCTGTCGCAGACTGTCAGACAGTGTGTCCTGTTGCCTCAAGTGACCCGGGCCAGCCTGTGTTGGTGGAGTGCCCTTCTTGCCACCTGAAATTCTGCTCGTGTTGCAAGGACGTTTGGCATGGGGAGGTCTCCTGTAGGGACAGTCAGTCTCCTGTTCTGCCCACAGAACATGGGTAAGAAAAGAAAGTGGCTTTGAAATTGCGCTCACTAGTGTTCTTAGGAACTCAACGTATGTGGCTTTGGAAGAGTTCTCTCATGGTGATGTTTAGACTCTATTTTCCAGCAGAACTTCCCAGAGAAGTATTCCAGCACTGCTAAGTTGCTAACAAAGAATAACAACAAAAATGCAATTTTTTTTGTTTTTTTTTTTTTGTTTTTTGAGACAGGGCCTCGCTTTGTAGTTCAGGCTGGCTCTGAGCTCACTATGTAGTCCAGGCGAGCCTCGAACTCAGCAGTCCTCCTGCCTCTGCCTCCCGAGTGCTGGGATTACAGGTGTGAGCCACCATACCCCGCACTGTGGTATGTGGTATTGATTGCTGGTGGGCGTGAGTCTCCACGCCCAGCATTGTTGTGGTTAGCAGGATTGAACTCAGAGCCTTGCGCTTGTGAGGTAGGCACTGGAACCACTGAGCTAAATCTCTGGCCCCAAAAATGCAATTCTTTTTTTTTTTTTTTTTTTTTTTTTTTTTTTTTGCTTTTGAGACAGGGTCTCGCTTTGTAGTTCAGGCTGGCCCTGAGCTCACTATGGTGGCCCAGGCAAGCCGCCTTGAACTCAGCAATCCTCCTGTCCCTGCCTCCCGAGTGCTGGGATTACAGGCATGAGCCACCACGTCTGGCATTAAAAATGCAATTCTTAAAGGGAAATTACTTATTTATCTCAGCAGAATCTTTCAGGTATGCTGAATTAGGGTTTGTAAGAGTTTTACTTTCTCTTTAAATGGAGACATACTGTGTTCTCAGTAGGAAGTCACGGCTTTGTCCACAGCGATTTGCTTAGTTACCAAGTCTGGGAGCTATCGATATATCTTATTCTACCTGCTTGCAAAATGAGACAGAAATGATGTTTTTCACTTAATTGAGTTACCACCTGAGGGGGTATGCCCATCACAGCAGAGAGAATGCAGCAATACAGAGAGAATGCAGAAAAAGTCCTACATCCTTAGAAAATGTGGGAAGAGAGATTTCTAATACCTTATGTTCTGAAAAGATGGTGCCAATGTTGAGATTTTGCTATGATGAGAGGTAATTAAATCTCACCCTTTTTGTACAGGGGTTTTTTTTTGTTTGTTTGCTTATTTTTATGGCGGCCACAGGGCCGAAGCGAGGGACCTTTGCGTGTGATCCCTCACTTCACCTGAGGCCAGGGCTGCTCTGCATCTCAGGAGCAAAGTACCAGTGTTACAGCCCAGTTGGCTACATCACCCGGGAGCGTGTGGAGCCGGTCTCCAGGAGCAGACGCATGACCTGGCCGTGTTGTGTTTAAGTCTCAGACAAAACAAATGGGCAAAAAAGAAGGGATTTAATACCTGTGACTTCAGAACCAGATGGCCAGATGTAAACAAGCGCATTTCATGTTCTTTTGCCGCAGCAGTAGGCTCCCTAGGACCACGGGACAGTGTAAAGAACTCAAGAGACAGGGAGATTTGGTTATGACATCGTCCCTTGACACCTGTGTGTCCTCATACAAGGAACTTCAGCTCTGCAAGTGGGTCTGTTCCCTTATTGAAAAGGGGGGATTAAAATAAAGCCTGTCTCCCCACTATGGGAAGTTAACCCCAGTATGAAATCTGGCCATATCTTTGAAAGCACTTGGAAATGCTGACGTGTCTGTGTCTGGGTGGGTGGTTCTGAGGAACAGCAACTAAAGGGCAACCTAGAGCCGTGGCTCCTGCCCACGCCAGGTTGGACCGCTCTTTATTTTCCGTGTCCCTTTAGCTGTGGGGGCAGATCTGAATTTCAGTAAGACATTTATCTTAAAGTATTGACCATTGAGTCCCACTCCACCAATTATTCACCAGCGAGATGATAGAGCATACCGCCCTTGCATCCTGAACTAGTTTCTCTGTGGCATGACTGTCTCTTTGTATTTCTTTTGCAGGCAACATAGGCTCAGGGAATGAAATACTAATTTGGCAAAGCAATGAGTTAAATCATCTGTGGAAAGTGTAATTATATAATACACTGAAAGCCTAAATAAATAAATATCCTTTATTGTTTTGAGTGTTCTGAATTACAAACAGTCTGTGTCTGTACTGTTTTTTTTTTTTTTTTTTTTTTTTTTGAGACAGGGTCTCACTTTGTAGTTCAGGCTGGCCCTGAGCTCACTGTGTAGCCCAGGCAAGCCGCTGCAAACTCAGCAATCCTCCTGTCTCTGCCTCCTGAGTGCTGGGATTACAGGAGTGAGCTACCACACCCGGCACTGTGGTATGCGGTATTGATTGTTGGTGGGCATGAGTCTCCACGCCCAGCATTGTATGTGGTCACCGGGATCGAACTCAGGACCTTGTGCTTGCGAGGCAGGCGCCAGAACCACTGAGCTAAATCTCTGGCCCTGTCTGTACTGTTTTTGCGTTCACCCTTTCCTTGCGGAAGTGAACGAGGTGTAGGTTACAGCATTCATTGCCCAACTTTCGAGAGCACTGGGAGTTCACTTGATGATGACAGGTTGGATACAGTTTCCCATTCATTTTGTTTCTAGGGCTCTGGTTGCGACAGGTGCAGAAGCCCCTATCAAGCAATGCCCAGTGTGCCGGGTATACATCGAACGCAACGAAGGCTGTGCCCAGATGATGTGCAAGAACTGCAAGCACACGTTCTGCTGGTACTGCCTGCAGAACCTGGATGTGAGTGCCCAGGAGGCGGGGGGTGTCATGTGCTCCTTCCTACGCCTTGTCCGCACCGGAGCCAGAATCCTACCGTTTTTCCTTTGCAAACAATGAGACTATTTTTGTCTTGGAAAAGTAATTTCTTTTCCTTAATGACACTTCCTGAGCCTGCTACTTCAGATAACTATAAATCCTTTTTGGTTGCTGTAGATGTGTCCCTTTAGTTTTAGATACAAGCTTCTGGTCTAGGGTGATTTCATGCTTTGGGGGAATTTTCTTATCTTGTTGTGTTATTAGTTTCATATTGCTGCTATAGAGAAATATTGCGAACTTCATGGCTCAACACAAGTCAATCACCTTCCATTTCTATACATTAGAAGCTTATTGTAAGTCCTGCTGGGTTTACATCAAGGTGTCAACAGGGCTGCTTTCCTTTGTGTAGACTCTAGAAGAGAATCTGTTTCCTTGTTCTTCCTTCCTTCTAGATGCCACCTGCGTTGCTGGGTTGGTGGCCCCTCGCTCCATCTTCAAAGTCAGCAGTATCACATCTCTACCCTTCTTCCTTAGTCGCATTTCCTTCCATCGCAGCTTGGAAAGGTGATTAGATTGGGCCCCTTTGGGTACTATATAGAATAAACTCCCTCATACCAAAGCCCTTAAGTTAATCAGTTTTGCCAAGTCTCCTTTTCCATTTGAGGTATTGCATTCACAAGTTCAGAGGCCATGAAGATCTTTGGGGGAAGTCATTCTACTTACTCAGGGATGCTGTTTTCTTCCTTTTGAACTTAAAGAAACTGCATCACATCTCTTAACCAGCATCACATCTCTTAGCCAGCTTTCATTCATCCACATGAAAGCAGTATTTTGCCTGCTTTGTCAGTGAATGTCCCCTTCGTAAATCAAATAACTTACCCAAGGATTGCTTTTCCTGCTACTCATGCAGCATGTCTTCACAAATTCAGGTGTTTCATCCAGCCCTATGCCAAGGCCATGTGTGAACTTCAGGGTTAAATAGCCTTGGGAAGGTTGGGGCGAAGCCTTACTTCGTTCTGGTTTTCCACGGTTTGGTATGGTGCCAGTTGGTTCTATATTTTCCCTCTCCTGGCACTTTGGCCCTATACGTCCACATCAGTGTCAGCCCTAACTCCTGGCTGGTTCTTTGCTCTTGCTGCTTGTTTTGCTTTAGTACAACAAGCAGTATGTTGAGAGCTCTTACTAAATAACTAGCAGAGTCAGTGATTAAGGGTTCACTGACATGGGTGCCCACTGGCCACTGCACGCCTGGCTCCGTTAGCTGAAAATTAGATACATTGTCTAGGAAGACATCTGTGAGTAAAAATCTCAGTTGTCTTGGTCTCAGTGTTTTAAGAAAGAGACTCTTCCCTGCTTCCTTTCCTGCCTTATGATCTCTCTTTCTCACAGGTACTTCAGTCATGATGCCATTTACCATACTGTGTGTGTGAGACCAAACAGATGGGGGTAGACTGGACTTTCAGTCTTCAAAACTATTATGTGAATAAACCTCTTTTCTTTATAAAGTTTCCAGCTTTAGGTATTTTATTATAATAACTAAAATATATTAATATTTTTATTCCCTACAAGAGTTGAAATGCACAAAAGTAAGTGATTAATGGATTTTAACACTTGGCCAATTCGATAGACAAAACTCAGAAGAGATAAAAATGGATATTTTAGACTCTAGAAGCTCAAAAGTTCAGGTTGAAAGAAAAAAAATTTTTTTTTTTTTTTTTTGAGCCAGGGTCTCGTTTTGTAGTTCGGGCTAGCTCTGAGCTTACTATGGAGCCCAGGCAAGCCTGGAACTCAGCAATTCTCCTGTCTCTGCCTCCCGAGTACTGGGATTACAGGCATGAGCCACCACGCCCGGCATTGTGGTATGTGGTGCTGATTGCTGGTGGGCGTGAGTCTCCATGCCCAGCATTGTATGTGGTTACCGGGGATCGAACTCAGGACCTTGCGCTTGCGAGGCAGGCGCTGGAACCACTGAGCTAACCCTCTGGCCCTGAAAGAAAAAATTTTAAAAATTTACCATAGCCTCTTCTCTTGTAAGTGTGTGATATTTAAGACCAATCATAATTTTAAATGAGTGATAGACATTCTGGATGGAGATTCCATTGAGTGTACAATCCACGTGCTTCATAAATGAAAAGCAAATTATTTTGTTTCCTTCTGGTTTAGCCAGATTATTATCCGGGTTTGTATCCTCCAGGCAGCTGGGCCCATGAGGTTCTCTTTGGGAGAAGGGAGTGTGGAGGACTCAATATGCGCAGCAGATCTCCGTCCTCTGGTGAAGTATGTTTGGGGGAGGGCATCGCAGAGAACACTCTGTTCTGTCACTTGCACCCTGCTGGGACTTGAAATGAAATGATACAGATGTTAAATGGCTGAATATACAGATTTTAAATGCTGAGGCTGCTTTCTGGTCACTGGTTTTTCTCTTCTTTTTTCTTTGAAATCTCATTTTCTCTGTTTCAGCCTAAAGCCTTGGTTTTTCAGTAATGATACTCTTCTCCAGGCGGTTGTTCTGTGTCACATGTTGCTGATTTCTGTTTATGGTTAAGATGAAAGCATGGGGCCGGGATAGGGGTGATTTTCCAGAACCCATCCGAGGCAGATACCAAGTGGATTATGAGTGTTGCTGGAGTGCTCAGTTTGTTCCTGCGTTGTCAGCCTTGCAGTTTGAGAGACCAAAGTCATCTTAATAGTCTGCTTGGAAATATGATGCCTCTCCATAGCCTTCGAGTTTTGTCCCCTTCGGTTATCTGTACGGTCCCTCAACTTCAACTTCCTTTCTCTACCCTTCATGAGATTTCTATTCTTTATGCATTTCGTTGTTTGCCGTTTGAATTGAGGGAGCCTTTTCTCATGTTTCCCCCCGACTTCTCTTGTCCTTTAGCCTCTCCAAAGCCTGGGCACCTCTTGCTGGTGAACTTACCCCTCGTCATCTCAGTGTATTCAGGTTGCCAGGTACCCATTCTCTGACTATATTCTTTCCAAAGTTTTGAGCGACTTATTATTAAAATCCAAAGGTGACTTCAGTCCTTATCGATCCCAGATCTTCCACTTCCTGTGGAATCCTGGCTACCTACTTCCGGTGACCATCTCTGTGGCCTTTCCAGTGACCTTTCCGGCCATGCTTCAGGTTCATTCTTGACCTATTCTTAAGTGTCCTTTCAGCAGCCTCTGGGATTCTCAGTCTACATCTCTTCCCAGATATTCATGCACGTGTATGATTTCTTCTACCCCAGACCTCTTTGTGCAAAAACCCAGATCTATATAATGAGCCTCCCTGTGAATAGTACTTGCTTGGGCGTCTCTACCATTTGCCAAGTTTGCTACATCTCAATCATGGTTGTCATCTCCTCCCCCCACAAGCCCGCTCGGTGTCCTCCTCTCGCCAGAGCCGTGTCCTTCTTTCTACCCAGCAACTCTCCCCTTATGTCTGATGTTGTCTCCCTGTTTCTCCGTCCATTACTCCAGTGATTTTCTTAATATCTCAGGGCTTCTCACCCCACCCTCAGTCCTTTCTCTGGCTTGTCTCCTGCCTGGTTTGTACCTGCAGTCCTTTGGCTACCTCATTCTTGGTCCTCTCCTTCTGCCTTGCACCTCTGCAGGAGCTTGTAATTACCTTTCTGAGACAATTCATCAGACATTATATTTTTTAGACAAGCAGTAAAAAAAAAAAAAAATCTCATTGAGTGTGCTCTGTTTTCACTTTGGTGATTCTCAGAATTTCCAAAATATGCTAAAGATGGCTCGCTTGGGATTCCTAGAGGAAGTTATTAATATCACTAGGGGGGGCGGTTTCTATTCATCTTTCATTTTGAAGCTATTTACCGAGACCTCCCTCTGTTTTTCAGAATGACATTTTCCTCAGGCATTATGACAAAGGGCCGTGCAGGAATAAACTTGGCCACTCGAGAGCCTCGGTGATGTGGAACCGAACACAGGTGACCTTAAAGGGAGCACGTGATAAGCCCGACTTGTGATGAGATGCCTCAAGCGTCAACTTCTTCATCTTCCTCGCCTTATTTCCTGCCCGCCTGTGCCAGCCTGGAAGCCTTGGGAGTTCTAGGATGGGACTAGGAGAAAGAGAGCTCAGGAGCACAGTGCCCTTGAGGACAAGTGGAGGGACAGGAGTACTGCAGAGCCACTCAGTTGACAGTGACCCGCAGAAGGAATGCAGATGTTCTTTCCTTTTGAAAAATACGGAAGAAGTTTCAAAAATTTCTTCAAGCTGGGCGTGGTGGCTCACGCCTGTAATCCCAGCACTCGGGAGGCAGAGACAGGAGGATTGCTGAGTTCGCGGTGGCTTGTCTGGGCACCATAGTGAGCTCAGGCCCAGCCTGAACTACAAAGCAAGACCCTGTCTCCAAAAAGAAAAAAAAAAAAAAAAAAATTTCTTCAAACGGGCTAGAGATTTAGCTCAGTGGTTCTGGCACATGCCTAGTAAGTGCAAAGTCCCGGGTTTGATTCCTGGTAACCACATATGAAAAAAAAATTTTTTTCAAGCATATTAGCTATAAAAGGCAGAGCTCTAAAATACAGTGAGCCCGTTCTGGGGCTTAGATGCCCCCTATACATGTAATTATGCGTTTATGTGATAGATTCAAATGATTCATGGTTGATTTTTTATTTTTTGCTTATTTATTTTTGGTGGTACCAGGGATCAAACTAAGGCCCTTGAGTTTCCAAGGTAGGTAGGGTACCACTTGAGCTAAATCCCTGGCCTGATTCATGGTTTATTTTTAATAAAGTTTCACAACTACCAAAGACTATGTTCCTTTTGAGGAAATGAATGCCAATATCCTAATACTCATTATTAAGATCCCCATGAGACCCTATCGGGGAAACTCATTTAGAAAAAGAACCCACACCGGTAGTTCACAATTCCACTGAGCTTCCTGCCAAGCTTGAATTTGCCCTTGGTTTGTTCACCCTTTCAGTGTAGTCCTTTTTGTCTTTTCTGTTTGTGTCCAGTTTACATCATGGCACAACACTAGCTAAACTACCCTGTAACGGTTAAGTCCTATGTGCCCAAGGGCGTGCCTAGTCTTAGGGGCTGCTCTCACAGATGACCGCGGACTGATTGGCTTAAACTAAACATTTTTTCTTACAGTGCTGGAGCCCGAGTGGCCCAGCGGGAGCATGGTCAGGGTCTGGGGAGGGCTCTCTTCCCATTCACAGGTGCCCATTTCCTTGGTATGCCCTAAAGAGATGGAAGCCAAAGGAAATGACAAAAGTGCTCGAGTATCTCTTTTTATAAGAGCACTAATTCTTCAAAAAAATTAAGAAATTCCTGTTAGTACATGTTCATAGTCCAAAGGGCTTTACATTCATTGTGGACAACTGGGACGTGTATATCACATTTCTCAATTCTTTATTTTTCCCCATCTTCCCACCCTTTGAAACCATTTTTTTGTCATCATCAGATTCAGTTACTTATTTTATAACTTCTTATCCAGTTAATTATCATAAATATAGCATAATATACTATCAAAAACATATTTAAAAACACATACGACTATTATGCTAAATCAAGGTCCATCTTTAGATACATCGTGGATTACATTAACATGTTTTCTTTCTTTTTTCCCTATCGTCTGCTCACTTTGGGGATTAGTGTTTTTATGTAGGGTATACTAGAACAAGTCTACCTATAGGAAGGTCTAACTGCTGAAATCTGTGTTTCTTTTAAATTTCTAGGTGGTGGGCATCCTCGTGGGACTGGGTATCATCGCCCTGGTGACCTCACCCTTGTTACTCCTGGCTTCCCCCTGCATCATCTGTTGTGTCTGCAAGTCTTGTCGGGGCAAGAAGAAGAAGCACGACCCGTCCGCAACGTAAGGACCTGTGCCGCAGTTGTCCGGATTCCGTGAGATAGCACACGACAGAGCCCCCTTAGTGACGCTGCCTCCTTTTCCTTGCCAAACTTTGGAAGTGCCTCTGTGTCCAGGCCTTGAACTTGCCTGTAAGCCTTTGTCCATGCTGGATCGGGAAAGGGCAAGTCCTGGGTGCCAGTGTTCCCGTGTCACAAGAACCGGGCTCAGCAGTCTAGACTCTGCAGTGGGGATATTGGGAGCTCTGGGGTTGCTTACGAGGAATCAGTACATCATCATTTTATCCAAGGATCGTCCTGGACTGTTAGTCTTCCAGCCAAATTCAAGGAGCCTGAGTGAACATTCAACATAATAAATGTGCGTTAATAGCTGACAACATACATGCTGAGAAGAAGGCATGTTCTGTCTTGATTTGCCTCCGTGAGACACATAGGGGCGGGGGAATCCCATTGTGGGAGGGAAGGATAAGACTGCAGAACGAGAAATTCCCGTACATTATCCTGTGCAGCGGGCTGCTTATCTGAGGAGTCGATACGTTGGTTGTGACTCTGCCGGTTACTGATGTGTTGTTCCCAACTTGCCCACGGTGACTTGGCAGACACACAATCGGTTTCTCCCCGTGAGATCTCAGCTTCAGGCGGGAGAGACCGCAGTGCAGAGGCAGTTGTCTCCTCCCAGTGAAAGGGTCGCTGCGTGTAAATCAACACGGTCTGAGTTAGTGTCCATCCTTTGGCAAATGTTACTTTCCTGAGGTGAGCAACTCTTCTCGTACGGCCAGTAACTGTGGTCTACACAATTATTGTATGTGAAGAAAGGTCAGAGTAGGAGAAGTTCAAAAGCTCTGTCACAGACAACAGGGAACTTTCTTAGCCTCTGTGTTCATTCATGCAACCAGCAGATTTGGAATTGGATCTAAAAGTGTACATCAGGGGTAAACATTAAAGTCCATGTGTACAACTAGAATCCATATGACTTTTGACCTACCTAGAATTTCTCTCCATTGGGCCTGTGCGGATATACCCAATACCAAACACAAAATAAATTTTTACATAAAAGTCATTGTTTCTTTCGGTGACTAAAGTGGTTTATCATCAACCAACCTAAAAACTTTTGCATAGTATATATGTGAGTTTTGATTGCAACCTCATAACTTCCCCAAGGGCATAGACTCAGAAACAACTCTTTTAAAATGCTGCTTGGTATGGTAGTACACTATCTCTGTAAAAGCACCGATTAATAATCAAGATATTTGAATATTTTAAACACAGTTCAAAGCAGCTTTCTTCTCAATATAATTTAGTGTCATTTTTTTCTGCGTCCAGTAGGACAAGCTGAATACTTTCTGTCTATACAAGGCCCTGATAGGACAATAAAAAGATATGTAACAAATAAAATGAAAATAGTTTCTATATTTCACATAGTTCGGATTGATATCACCCCATTGTGACTTATGTTTCCCATTGGACTGTTAGTCAGATCTATGTAAATGGAGTTTGAAAGCACAACACATGTGTCTCCAGTGACAATGTTCTATAGTTGCCATTAGTACCGCAGCCTGGTGCTTTGTGAGAACTACACAAATGTTAATGGAGACCTCTCCTGGAAGCCAGGGATTCCATGTCAGGAAATATTTAGGACCTAGCATATCTCCTGAGGTAACTGGGTGACTAGATTATTAAATTGCTGCTATCTGGACCTATTTTTAAAGGGTGAAGATTTGCCTATGTAATGGAATGTATCCTAAATGGGGAATGTATATATTTAAGGAATTTTAATTCACACGTATATATTATTATCTAATACATGTATAGTGCATTTGTTGGTCAGATACGTTTTAATTTACTATTTGTACAGAACAAAGATGAGAACTCTGGGAAAACTTTTGAATGGCAACCATCCCAAATCATGTTTTAGTCATTTATTAGAAATTTCTCAGCAGTGAGTGACTTTGTTTTCCTTCAGCTCTCCGAACACTTCAGAAAAACCCTCTTCCATCACTGCATTTCAGTGAGTATAAACTTAAGTGTACATCTATTTGAATAATTAATTTGCTTTGTTTTACATATAGTCTACTTCCTAGTTGTAAAGGGCATTTATCACTGCTCAGGGGATCACAGGAACTCAGCTGAAACTGAATTTTTGTACCAAGTTTGTTAGAGATGGCAGTGCATTCTCCCATTAAAAAATTCTGAGCATGGCCCCCCAAAGGCTCTTTCAACAGAGGCAGATTTCAGGTAACTGAACTGCTATGATCTCAGAGGAAAGGCTCATGAATTTGCCGTGGGAAATGGAAAAAAATTCCTATACTATTTCCATGGCAAAGCGGAAAGAAATTGTCTTCTCACAGAGCTTTCATAACAGAATTAGCTACCTGGGGAGAGGGTGCAGGGTTAGAGAGTAAGGAACGCTTGTCAAACTCACTTTAAGTAACTGGATTTAGTTTCTTTCATGATGTAAAGTGCCTGAACAATGGTGACTTCTACTTTAAATGATGAAGAGAGAGAGAGAGAGAGAGAGTGTGTGTGTGTGTGTGTGTGTGTGTGTGTGTGTGTGTGAGTTTTCTGAATAACAATAGGTTGATAGGGCTGAGCATAAACTTGTCTCTGGTGCATCAAAAGGAATGATGCAAGCCACACTTACTTTACCAGGGAGAGAGCTGACAATTTTAATGTGAGGGGGCTGATATTTCCATTTTGGATAATTGGTCAGTGACAGAGTTTAGCTTTGTTTCCTTCCTTTCTTAGCTTTATCCATTCCTAGAGATCCTCTTTCTGTCTTGGAGCAAGCACACTCAACATAAGACTGGATGTTATAACAAAATCTTTTTGTGTTTGGAGTAGCAGTATATTTGCAATAAAATGCTTAAATTAGCTAATCTATAACGACTGTATCCAGACATAGTCAGATGTAATGGTACAAATCTGGTCATTGCTTTTTCTAGGAATTTTTCTCTTGCTATTAGATAGGGAAGAGAGGAGGAAAGCCATATGGAAGCAGATGTTAGAATCTTAGGCATCTTATTTGTTCGTGCCATAGGTGTTTACTTTGGACTTGAAATCTGTACTTGAAAGTGGCCTTTGAAAAAAAATAACTCACAGTGTGAATTTCTCTTGTCATCTACATCACAAGAATGTTATCTATCCAGGTTTGAAAGATCTACATGTTTATTTGAATGTAAATCATTGTTTCTTGGAACCTAAATTTCTCTTAAAAATATTCAGGATCTATGTCTGTATTTCTTTGTTTTTTTTTTTTTCCGTACACAGTGCTTCTAAAGGACTTTTTCTGTTCATGAATAGATGCCTTTGTGTGTATAGAATCGTGTATATATGTTCAGTTTTAAGGACTATTTCAGAAATGCCTTAGATGTGTAACATTTTATAAAGATGTGCTTTTACATCTTACGTTGATTCATGATCTAGGCTGATTTGTTATGTACTTAAAAATTGCTATTGTATATATTTTTCCAAGTCTTTGGAAGGAAAATAACTGTTTTAGTTTCTCTGGCCCCAATAAATGTGAGCAGGAAATCAAGCGTGTCCATCTTTGTTGTGCCGCTCAATCACAGATGCCTTCAGTCTTGTGCTAGGAGGGCCAGCCAAGTTACTATTAAAAACCAGATGCAAAATTTAGACAGTACTAGAATTTACAATAATACCAGAATTTTCACTGTGGAAGTAACTCTTGCTATTTTGTTTCTTAAAAGAAACAGGCAAGTATAATAGCTTTACTTGTCCAAGACTTTCTTATTCTGTGTGGGATGTTCCTCCCTGCCAGTGCACAAGATTTGATCAGTCCCGAGAAGTAGCCAATAACATAGGTCTTTCTCATTCTTTAAAACAAAACAAAACAAAAAAACCACTGCTATCTGTCATAGCCTTCCTCTTGTAAAATGGCTAGATGCTCTTTAAGATCAGTTCCAACTTTCCAGAAGTTTGTCAGAATAATGTGTTTCCTTGTTACAATTTTTGAAGAAAGGGTTTACGTTAGAGTGTTAAGCTTATTTCCATTTGATTAGTTTTCAAGGCAGGACTTGCCTAAGTTGAGCGCCAGAAGTTGGTTAACTGCTAGAACTTTTGTTTCTGCAAAACTGAGAGTTCGATTTTCTTGTGTTGTTGCCTTTTTATTGAATGTTACATTCCTTCTAAAATGATACCTGGGTTCAAAAATTTATAACTGGCTTATAATTCAAATTTTATTTTCTAATCATTCACTTTTGGGGAAATCAATATGATCGTGCCAGAACGTTTTTAGGTTGTGGTTTCTTAATTTTCTTAATCATCTCCTAGAATATCAACATTATTTCATTTTCAAAGTGTGCTTTCTGTTTGCTAAGCTTGAATTTGCATTCCCAAAGAAATACTGAATGAACCATTTTATATAGCAGTGATTTTAATCTGTGCCCTACCCAGCAAACTCATTGCAATGTAAATTATAGATGTAGTGAATTTGAAAGAGAATTATAATTAAGTTTCTGTGTAATTCAATTATTTTCATTTGTCGGATAACAAATCTAGTTTTCCTTTGTACTGTAAAGATCATGTCCAACTCTATATTTGAAAAATAAAATGAATTTCTTCAAATACTTTTAACAGCAATGATAATATTTTTATTTGTATATTTCCATAGAGACTAAAGAATTTTGGAGACCCGTCCTGTGAGATAATGGAGCAGATATTTGATGCATTCCGAAGAGAAAGCAGTGGGTTAGTGGTCTGGTCTTGCCGAGAGTCAGACAGTTGATGAGTGACAGCCAGGAAGAGAATGCAGGACTCCTTGAAAGGACATCACTGCCCTTTCATCCGTTAGTAATCCCAAGCCTGTGTTTGCTCCAAATCTGTGAGTCCCAACTGGACACATTTCCCGCTCAGTTATCCGCGTCAGCCACGGTAGGGGTAAAAGAACGCATCTCCAGTCATCACTTGAGTCATGTTCTGGGGTGTGTGACAGCGTGTCCGGGGAGATGAGCGGTCCTTGATCTCGGCCACAGTTGTGCCTGGGGCTCCGCTCCGGTGGGTCGGGGGGGTGGGATGTGATTCACTAGAGACGCAGCAAGGCTGCTCGCGTCTGACCTGCTAATGCGGGGTCCACAGTGATGGCGGAGTCCACCTACTTCATGAGCCAAAGTGCTTTCTCTCCCTGATCCGGTGTGTTCCAGCAGGTGCCTTTCGATGTTCACAGTGCAGACGCAAAGCCTTTGTTCACCCACATCAAAATCTTCTCCTATTCACATTACCAATTTGTACTTGAATGTGCATTTGTGGCCTATCATTAAATGAACCGACTGGCAATTTCAGAAGATTGAAATGGGGCTTTATATAATGAATTTCCTGAATGAATCTCTGATGTGTACACCAAGTTGTGCTTTGAATTTCATTTTCTGCCTTTATGACTTTCAATTTTATCAATGCTGTATTTGTTCTTAGTTTCGCTTTTTTATATGCTAAAGGCTGTATTCAAGCTTTTCATGAGAAGGAAATTACGTCTAATGCAAGAAATTTTATCTTGTAGTTCCTAATGACCTGACATGATTCCAGAATATATTTTCTTTCCTTCTTTTTCTTTCTTTCTCCCTCCCTCCCTCCCTTCCTCTCTCTCTCTCTCTCTTTCTTTCTTTTTCTTTTTTTTGTTTTTGAGACAGGGTCTCGCTTTGTAGTTCAGGCTGGCCCTCAGCTCACTATGTAGCCCAGGCAAGCCTCGAACTCAGCAATCCTCCTGTCTCTGCCTCCCAAGTGCTGGGATGACAGGCGTGAGCCACCACGCCCAGCATTGTTATATGTGGTTACTGGGAATCGAACTCAGGACCTTGTGTTTGTGAGGCAGGCACCAGCAACACTGAACTAAATCTCCAGCCCTCTTTCTTTCTTTCTTTCTTTCTTTCTTTCTTTCTTTCTTTCTTTCTTTCTTTCTTTCTTTCTTTCTTTCTTTCTTTCTTTCTTTTTCTTTCTTTCTTTCTTTCTTTCTTTCTTTCTTTCTTTCTTTCTTTCTTTCTTTCTTTCTTTCTTTCTTTTTCTCTCTCTCTTTCTCTCCCTTTCTCTTTCTCTCTCTCCCTCCCTCCCTCCCGCTCTCTGTCTCTCTCTCTTTCTCTCATTCTCCCTTTCTTTCTTTGTTTTTGAGACAGGGTCTCGCTTTATAGTTCAGGCCCGGAACTCACTATGTAGCCCAGGCTGGCCTTGAATTTACAGCAGTCCTCCTGCCTCTGCCTCCTGAGTGCTGGGATTACAGACATGATCCACCACTGCTGGCATTGTAATGTGTGGTGCCAGGGATCAAATTCAGGACCTTGCGCTTGCCAGGCGGTTGCTGGGACCAGTGAGCTAACTCCCCGGTCCTATATTTTCTTCAGGAAGAGACATGAGAGGATGCTTAGCATTAATACTGTCGGACACATTCAAATAAAGTGAACATGCAGTTTTTGTTAGGTGTAAGTTATGAGATTTCTGACTATTGATTAGTTTAACTTTCATTTTGAACCTAAGTCCATTAATGAGGGGAAAGAATAAATATGATTTGAAAAGAAAAAGCACATGTATATAGGGAATGGGGGGGGGGTTGTGAAGGGAGTAGGGATATGGGTAAAAATAAGAATTAACTCGTGTTATGTACTGGTACACATTCCCCAATGTTGAGTGTGATTGTGAGCTGTATATAAAATGTACCAGTAAAGAATTCAATTTTAAAAAGTCAACAAATTTAAAAATCCACACATGCACTGGCAAGGCATGTCCTGAATTCCAACCGGGATGGGACTTTGGTTCTTGTGGCTGTTACACGAGCATTGAATTTCAGCCAGGCGCTGTCCTGAAATGAGCTGAGGGGGACGAGTCGGGGTCCATCCTAGAATGCATTTCAAGCTTGTGAGTGCCTGTGAGGGAGATATGACTCCTCCGAGGACATGTTTTGTCCTGGTGGTTAAAAATTCCTTTATGCCACTTTTTCACCATGAGGTGTTTCACAAAATGAAGCTATTGAATTTTAAGGTCAATTAAAATGGGGGCATATGTGGAGGGAAAACAGAATTGATATCAATACAAACTTTAAAGAGGAAGGTTATTGTAAAAACTTACATTTACATAATGCCTTATGGTATGCTAAGAACTTCGGAGCATATATTCTTCATATTACTCTAGAAAGCAGATATCAGTAAGCTAACTTTGTCTCTAAAATGTAAATAGGAAATGAGGCAAGGTCACTTAAAGGTTAGTAGCAAAGCTGGAATTTCATAATAAAATAATAAGAGACTAACAATAGTTAATTAATATACTGTGTACTGTTATCTTCAAAGTAGTTATTCAGAACAAAATATATGAATCAACAAGATTCTTAGTAAAAAGAAATAGATAACAACACAAAACTTTCAACTATCTAAAACTAGTAATATAAAATGAAACTAATAAGCATATATATCAAAATATTTTTGAAACAACAGAATAGATAATTTGGGGAGGTATTTGAACTCCCTGCCTCCTATCTCTCTCTTATGTCTTGATCTTTACTTGTATGTTTATTTATGTTTTGTGTTTCTCATATAAGATAAACTATGCGGTGTTTAAACTTGTGTATCTGATTTATTTTGCTTAATATTATGCTCTAAATTGCATCCATTTCCATACAAATGTCTATACAAAGGCCACTGTGTATAAATACCACATTTTCCTTCGCCAGTCACCTATCAATCTAGCTATTTTAAATTGTGCTGTTATAGACCTGGGTATATATGTATCCCTGTAATCCGATTTTAACCCTTTTGGGAAGAAACTTAGAAGGATGGCTGGATCAATGGAATTTCTAGTTTTAGTTAGTTTTTTGTTTTTTTTTTTTGAGACAGGGTCTCGCTTTGTAGTTCAGGCTGGCTCTGAGCTCACTATGTAGCCCAGGCAAGCCTCGAACTCAGCAATCCTCCTGTCTCTGCCTCCCGAATGCTGGGATTACAGGCGTGAGCCACCACGCCTGGCTAGTTTTAGTTTTTTGAGAGATCTCCATACTTGTTTCCTAGTGGTTGTATTGGTTTGTATTGCCCCCCCTAAATGTAAAAGAGTTCCTCTTATGCCACCCCCTTGCCACCACTTATTATTACTAGATTTTTGGATGATAGTCACTCTTTTTGGAGTAAGAGAATATTTTGGTGTAGTTTTAATTTTCTTTCTTTTTTTTTTTTTTTTAACAACCGCTTCAGTCTCATTTGCCTGTTACTGGATTCTTCAAGATTTTTAAGTCTTGGCTCAGTTTTGGCAATTCATACCTGTCTAGGAATCTCTGTATTTCTTCTGAGTTCCCCAATTATTTTGCATATATGTCTGTGAAATAGTGGCCACTTGTGGATTTCGGCAGTGCCTATTGTCATTACTCCTTTTTTCATTTCTAATTGCACTGATTTGTGTCTTTTCTTTCCTTTTTTGGTAAGATTCATTAATAGATTTTCTATTTTATTTATTCTGTCAAAGAACCAGCTCTGATTCATTCTTTGTATCTTTTTTAGTTTCCATTTCATTTATTTCTGTTCTGATCTTCATAACTTCCTTCTTTGTACAAGATCTGAGTTTGGATTGTTCCTGTTTTGCTAAGGCCTTGAGATGGATCCTTGGGATTTTTGTTTGGGCTTATTCTATTTTTCTGATGTGGTCATTTGCTGCTGACTACTTTCCTCAGTGGACTGCTTTCATCCTGTTCCATGATTTCTAGTATGTTGTGGGGTGTTATTTAATTCTAAGTCCTGTCTTATTTATTCTTTAATTTCTTCTATGACTCACTGATTTTTCAAGAGTGTGTGGTTTCATTTCCATATGTTTGTATAGTTTCTGTGAGGTATTTTGATATTGATTTCTAGTTTTATTGCACTATGATCTGATAATAAACCTTCTGCACTAATTTTGGGAATTGGGAGTTTTTGAAGGCATTTTGTTGCCTTGTCTTTTCATATTTTGGGGGGCTTTTGTTTGCTTTTCTTTTTAGGGGTATGAAAATTTTTTGTTCTAATTTCACATTCTTTGGGAGCAAATCACAATGTTGTTTATAACTCCCAGACTATCCAGATATTGCCATAGAGAGAAAACCAGCCATTACTATATATTCTTGGCTGTAGTAAATTCAGTTACAGCAATGGCATCAAATTTCAACTGGGTATTGACAAACTGTAGGAACCACTTATGCACATCCTTTAACCAAAACAAAGAATACTATGATTTAAATGAAGATAATTGGGCCACACTTTGTATTGATCCACAGTAGTTCAGACCATTAATTTCTGCTGGCTGTAGGCAGCAGTGCCAGAGCACAAACATATCACTATATTAAATGCCCCTCTGCATTCCTACTGAACCTAGAGCCCTAATACTAATACAAACTTAGTAATCATCCTGGTCTGTGCCTGAGCCCAAAGGCACATTTTTTATAGTAGCTACAGTAAAAAGACTACAGACCATTCTAAAGGTCCTAGTCTAAGTTACTTATTCTTGGTTAATTTTTCCCTGTTTTTCCAGCACATATTCTGTGAATTAAATTAAAGATTCACATGTTAATGGATAGTGTACTGGTCAGTGTGTGTGTGTGTGTTTGTGTGTGTGTATGTGTTATATGTAGATTCTGATTTTAAAAGAATGCTTTTAAAAACACTTTTGTTTTTGAACCCAAATGTGTTTATTTTTTTGTGCATATCTTGAAACCCATAATAAGCTGTTCTTACAGAAGATTGTTCCCATTTGTGACAAAGTGTTTTCACTTAGCCTTCTTAACATTAGGGTAATCTTAAGAGTAGTTAAACTAAAATACACTCACATATTTACATTGGGTGTGGAAAATAGATCCCAACCAAGGGATAAAACTAAGAACTGAAAGAAAATCTTCAGAAAGTCTAATTTCTGGTTTTTCTTTCCCTTTTATGTTCTGGGTTTGAACCTAGGAGTGCTCTACAATGGATCTACATTCCCAGCCCTCTTTATTTTTTATTTTGAGACATGATCTCATTAATTTTCCCAGGCTGGCCTTGAGTTTGTGATCCTTCTTATTCCATCTCCTGAATAATTGGGGGTTTTGAGCTTAATTTCTGTTCCTATTTTAATGGAAACAAAATGTGTATTGGTTGCACCTTCAAGTAGAAATGATGAGGGATGGGAAGAGATAATTTCATTTTTCTCTACTCCCTATTTATAATCTGCAGTATAAAAACATTTCCACATAAATGCACTCAACTGTTATTACAACTCACATTCACAGTAGAAGGAATCGAAGATGATAAAGATGTCCTGGAATTATTATTTCAAGTAACTAATGAGGTCGAGATGCTCATTTGACATTTCTTGTTTTATTTTTAAATTTTATCATTTTTGAAATTCATTCAAAATTGCATTATACTCCATATTATTTTGATTTTATTTAAAAAGATACCACTTAAGTTACTGGAGTGACAGTATCATCTCAAAGATGCATCAACTTTGTCTTGTGTACTCAGGGTCCCCAGTGACCCCCCCCCCAGGGTGCATATACACCTGTTTGAGAACTGAGGCCCTGTAGCCAAACTTGCTAAGGGCAGGTGTATCAGGTTGGGTCCTAATTATTCGGCATGTATTGAATGCCTCATTTGTAGAAACAAATCTGCAGCTGTTAGTTGCCTCAAGGGACTCGGTTTGGCTTAGGAGAAAGGAGACACTGATTTACAGGAAGACAGAAACCATGCTGAGTCCTGCCTGGCCAGTGCTAGGCGAGCGGCGCAGACAGGGGCTGTGAGAGCGCGGAGCCGAGGGAGCCTTGCTGAGCAAAGCTCTTCAGTGCTTCAGAACGACAGTACTGGATCAGGTTCCAGGAACGTTAGCATCGCTGTCAAGGAGGACTAGTCACAGAGAGGAGATAAGTGGCTTCAGGAGTGGTAACATTATTATAGGTAGAAAAGCCAGCTAGACATAGGTAGGCAGATAGATAGGACTGGCCCTTGAAAGGGAACAAAGAAAACCAACTTGAAGGTTAACGTTGCCAGGAAAAAGCTATCTCACCCATTCAGGATAAATAGCTGCCATTGATATCTCAAATAGGTAGCCATCAGATATTCTAATGAAGGCACCAACTTCCTGGGGTGGAGGGCTGACACTTTAACCCACCTCCCCAGAAAAGAGTTAAGAGTCAAAAATTCCTGTCTGATTGTCAATTCCCCACTGTAGTCTTTGGTTAATTGTAACCCGTCCACTTTTTTGAATCTTATTGGTAGCCCCCTATTTCAGACCCACCTCACCTCGTGGCTTTGCTCCATAAAATCCCTGTAAAAAGTGAGGTAAGGGGGTTGCCCACTTTCCGGGTTCCCCCTTCTGTCTCTCTTAAGGCAGGAGCTTTCTCTCTCAATAAAATTTTCCTACTCAAACCTCCGTCGTTCCTAAAATTCATTCTTCGATTTTTAGAGAACACGAACTCGCCTTTCAGGTGGGAAGTTAGGCCTTAACTCTCCTGCGTCAACATTGGCTAAAATAATAGAAACACGGCACTTCTGAATCAGAGAAAGGCAAGGAGAGGAAGCAGAAAGGGAAGCCCTTGAAGGTCAGGCTGCTGCGCGTGGGCTCTTTTGTGGTGGGAGCCACCCGTGGGTGCTGGGTGTGAAGGATATGCATGAAGGCCACTCTCTAGCAATGGCACAGCTAGACTGTGAGGGAGAAAGCTGGGAGGTCCTGGCCAGGTGAGGTATTACTGCACCAGTCTAGGCATCCTTTAATGAGGGTGTGGCCAAAAGCAGTGACTGCAGAGAATGGGCAGAAAAAAGCAAATGAGAAAAATGTTACATAAAACAAGTAAACAAATGAGGAACATGTAACAAACCTATAGCATCTTTGCCTTGGGGTGGCTATCATTCCCAGACTAGTGCTTTCAAAAGTTGTCCATTATTTCCTTACTTGAACTTTTTACTGTATGGAATCTTAAAACCTTCACACAGTTCCATCAATCTTTACCCAGTGCAGAATAGAATGGGTTTTATTGATGTGAGACTTACTCATAGGACTCACTCTGAAATCATTTTTGGAACAAAGCAGGGAATAAATAAAATTACTCACAGGGCATGATGGAGCAGGCAGACTAGGTGGATAAGATCTAAGTATTTCTACTTGGTTTTATCATTCTGGTTTATGAAATGTAGAGGACAGAAGAAAGCTATTCATGTTAAATGAATGCATTCATGTTTAAGAAATGATATCCACCCAACTACTTTATCTTCGGCACAGAAGGCCAAGGTTTACTGAAATATAGAACTAGCTAAAACAAAGCCTGGAAATGGAGCTGAATTCTAAAAACACTCTGGGGAAGTTAATTGACCATTTGTTTTGGTTTACTTGGAAAGGAATCCCCTTTGAAATATATGAGGTGTGTCTTTCCCCTTAGCTGCCACTCTGTCTGGTCCTGAGATATCCTGGTGTCATCTGATGTGGGCTTCTATTTAGCATGTGAAGAAGAGCTCAACGCAGCAGTTCTGCTATAAATGATGATTAGCTCATCCTTATTTGAATATTCTTTCAGCCCATGCTTATGGAACCCATTTGTATGCTTAATGGAGTAGCTGGTAGATCCCCGTTTAATATGAGAGGGAAGAAACATAGGAACATTGTATTCTGGCCAAATTGGCTTTCTAATAATCAATACCCATTACTTTAAGAGAAGGGGAAAAAAGAAAGAAAAAGGAAAAGCTGCTTATTATGATCAGAAACTAGCATGACCTTCAAGGTAACAAACAACATAAAAGAAGCACAGCACCCCCCCACACCCCCCCAACCCCAGGGAGAATCTTAGGTCCTGATCAGTTAATGCTCAGAGAGGAAAATGAAGCTTGTAGAAATGCGTGGACAGCTTTTCCATGTTTTCATAGATGTAAGTATATGCAAACGTTCCTCTGTCAATTTCCTTAATACATTCATGGTCCTAGTTGGGTGTAAACATTAAGAGCTGAGTCAAATGGAGGAGTCATAAGGAAATCAATCTAGGAAGCTCAGAATGAGGTCTTAATCTAGTTTTCCAGCAATTATTTGATAGATGTTTGTTTATTTAGCCCTTTCACATAATGAGCTCTTGGATTTTTAATTTGATCTTTACTTTTAATTTGCTAATTTGATTTTAGTCATTATTGATTTTAACTTGTGCTTTTCAGTTTCTTTAATATTACTTGTTTTCTTCTTGAGTTGTACACACCACTTATTTTCACTTTTTCTTGTTCAATTGCAAAATTGTTTAAAACCATGATATTTCCTCCTGTATATTTTAATAATGTCATTGTTGGCATTGTTTTTTTTAATAAAATAACCACCATACTGATTTCCATTCTCAGTAATGGTATTGGTTAGATAGGCTTTAATTTCCAAATATATTTTGATTTTTCCTTAAAAATATGACAAATCTCTAATTTTTAAATTTTTTACTGGGTCAAGTTGATCATATAAATTTTACTTTTTTTTTTTTTTTTTTTTTGAGACAGGGTCTCACTTTGTAGTTCAGGCTGGCCCTGAGCTCACTATGGTGCCCAGGCAAGCCGCCGCGAACTCAGCAATCCTCCTGTCTCTGCCTCCCGAGTGCTGGGATTACAGGCGTGAGCCACCATGCACGGCATTGTGGTATGTGGTGTTGATTGTTGGTGGGTGTGAGACTCCACGCCCAGCATTATATGTGGTTACCAGGGATCGAACTCAGGGCCTTGCGCTTGTGAGGCAGGCGCCGGAACCACTGAGCTAACCCTCCGGCCCTACTTTTTTTTTTTTTTGAGACAGAGTCTCGCTTTGTAGTTCAGGCTGGCTCTGAGTTCACTATGTCGCCCAGGCAAGCCTTGAACTCAGCAATCCTCCTGTCTCTGCCTCCCGAGTGCTAGGATTACAGGTGTGAGCCACCACACCCAGCTAAATTTTACTTTTTGGAATTTACTGAAAATTTCTCTTTGGAAAAAATTTAGAAAATAATTCCATAAGTGTCTTTCTGTGAGAGATATAATATTTGATGTATAATAATCAAGTGTTATTTATTCTATTATACAATTTGATTTTTATTTTTGTTTACTACTTCACATGGGGAAGAGATATCAGCTAACTTGTATACTCTCTATTTTATCAATTTTTTAATATTTCCAGTGTCTTTTAATATGTGCTTTAAAGTTGTTTTAATCAAAATTACACCCACATTGTAACATTGTTATTATGTTTTAATATAAATTTTAAAATATCCATATATTTCATTAATATAAAAATTGAAGGCAAAATAGAATTGTATGATGGATTTATAAGCAAAGGTTTTAAAATTTATTTTTTTTTTTTTTTTTTGAGATAGGGTCTCGCTTTGTAGTTCAGGCTGGCCCTGAGCTCACTATGTAGCCCATGCAAGCCTCAAACTCAGCAGTCCTCCTGCCTCTGCCTCCCAAGTGCTGGGATGACAGGCTTGAGCCACCAAGCCCAGCATTAGCAAAGTTTTATTGTTTTATCTCATACTTTATACTCTTCAAACAAAATGGAAATTTTGGGTTTTTTTTTTTGCAGTACCAGGGATCAAAGTTACAGCCTTGTACTTGCAAGACAGGCAGCAGCACCACTGAGCTATATCCTCAGCCTGAAAATGGAACTTTTGACCTCTAGGTTTTAGTCAGCTTACAGATAATTATCAATTTCAGTTTTGAGTTCATCTGAGGGTGGCTCTGTCTGTCTAAATACTATGTATTTGCCCAGTTTGGAACACACACCTATAATCCCAATTACTTAGGAGGCCAAAGCAGGAAGATCACAAGTTCAAGAACAGTTTGGAGACTTAGGAAGGTTCTGTCTCAAAATAAAACTAAAAGGGGTGGGATAATGGTCCTGTCGCTCAGTGGAAGAGTACTTGCCTAGCATACACATGGCCCTGGTTTCAGTCCCTTGTACAGTAAATAGGTAAATACATAAACATATACCACATTATTCTTATGTAGGACATTTATTTCTGTATAACTATAAGATCACTTTCCTGCCACTAGTTATGAAGATTTAGCTCATTTCTTGGGCCAGAAATTTAGCTCAGTGGTTCCAGCACCTACCTGAGCAAGGTCCCAAGTTCGATCCTCATTAACCACATACCACAGTACTGGCTGTGGTGACTCACACCCCCAGCAATCAGTACCACACACTACAAAGGCCAGGCTCGGTGTCTCAAGCCTGTAATCCCAGCACTCGGGAGGCAGAGGCAGGAGGATTGCTGAGTTCCAGGCTTGCCTGGGCTACATAATGAGCTCAGTGCCAGCCTGAACTATAAAGCGAGTATTTTTAGTAAAAAGAGATGTATCAGTGTCTAAAGATAGTAAATATCCACTAGATGCTGTATACATTCACAGTTGTTAATGTAATTTCTATTATTATCACTCCAGCAGTGGAAATGCATCGTGGGGTATTATAACAGTGGACTCTTATCATGATACATTTGTTGAGAATAGAGCACACATCAAAATAGAACTGCAATGCAAACTACAGGCTTTGGGAGTTTATAACTCGCCAGTGAAGTTCTTCAGTTGTAATAAATGCAACAATTTGATGACCAGTATTAATGATCATAACATAAAGGTGGCGCAGGAAGAAGTATATATAGCAACTAAGAATCTTGCCTCTATAGACATGACTACTAGGTTGCCCCACTGGTTACTCTCTGTGTGACCCTGAACAAGATGGATAACCTCACTGTGTCTCTTTTCTATCTGTGAAGCGAAAAGAGGGGATGTTTCTAAGGTAGGCCTCCCACAAACCAGTTTCAGAGCTTTTCATGGCATAATCAAAACAATGGCTTCACTTCTGTAGCCAGTTTTCTGTATTGTTCAGCTATTCCGTTGCTAGAACAAAATACCTTACGCCTACTAATTATAGGGTGAGAGGTTTATTGTAGCTCTTAGTTGCACAGGCTTTAGTCCATGGTTGACTTGACTCCAAGGCAGAAACACCATGCTGGAAGGGCCTGGCAGGGGGAAGCTAGTTCCCTTATGGCCTCTAGAAAAGAGAGTATAGAGGAAGCACATGAGAGGAAGGGGTCAGGCATCCAGGGTCACACCCTGTTGTCATCAAAGTGTATTTTATTAATCTAGATTTTTTTTTTTTTTTTTTTTTTGCTTTTTGAGACAGGGTCTCGCTTTTGTAGGTTCAGGCTGGCCCTGAGCTCACTATGGTGCCCAGACAAGCCACCACGAACTCAGCAATCCTCCTGTCTCTGCCTCCCGTGCTGGGATTACAGGCGTGAGCCACCACGTCTGGCATTGTAGTATACGGTGTTGATTGTTGGTGGGCGTGTCTCCGCGCCCAGCATTATATGTGGTTACCGGGGATCGAACTCAGGACCTTGCGCTTGCGAGGCAGGCGCCAGAACCACTGAGCTAACCCTCCGGCCCCAATCTAGACATTTCTCAAGCTAGTCAAATTCACAACCAAGCTTGTTAGTCACATTACATCCTTTGTCAACTTGACACTGAGAAAACCTCTATTTAAACCATAGTTCATCTCCAATAAAGACAATAACAAGATCATAATTCCACCAAACATAATGTTACTATCCTGTGTACAACCAAATTTGTGTTGATTCAAGTTCCCAAGTTTCAGTGGCTCCAGCATTACTCAAAAGGCCAAGTCAAAAGTCCTCTTTCCCACTCAAAGCAAACTCTTAGCTGTGAAATGATGTAAGAATTAGAACACACATTACATGCTCCTAAAACACAAGGGGTAAAGTATTACCATTAGACAGGAGCACTGGGGAGATATGAAGTTATAAAGCCAAAGTAAGACCAAAATCCCTGCAGGGCAAAGATTAAGTCCTTCTTATGATTTAGGTCTGAATTAACTCTCAAAAGTCTCCTATTTATGGGGCTGGAGATTTAGCTCAGTGGTTCTGGCGCCTGCCTTGCAAGCGCAAATCCTGAGTTTGATCCCTGGTAACCACATACAGTGCTGGGCGTGGTGACTTATGCCCACCAGCCATCAGTACCACATACCACAGTGCTGGGCATGGTGGCTCACGCCTGTCATCCTGACGCAGGAGAGTTAAGGCCTAACTCCCCATCTGAAACGCGAGTTCGTGTTCTCTAAAAATCGAAGAATGAATTTTAGGAACGACGGAGGCTTGAGTAGGAAAATTTTATTGAGAGAGAAAGCTTCTGCCTTAAGAGAGACAGAAGGGGGGCCCGGAAAGTGGGTAACCCCAGGATTGCTTTCTTTACGGGGTTTTTATGGGCCAAAATCACGAGGTGGGATGGGTTCAA
>PVIC010021256.1:0-28753 GCA_004025085.1 Thryonomys swinderianus
ACATACCACAGTGCCAGGTGTGGTGGCTCCTGCCTGTAATCTCAGCACTTGGGAGGCAGAGACAGGAGGATTGCTGAGTTCCAGGTTTGCCTGTGCTACATAGTGAGTTCAGGTCCAACCTGAACTACAAAGTGAGACCCTGTTTCAAAATAAATAAATAAAAAGAAAAAAACCAAACCAAAAATAATTAAACACACACGCACACATAACCAGAAATATCCCCACTCTGACATCCCCTAGTGGACCAGCCTGAGCAAGTCGCTTACAGCTTTGGAACCCGATTTTCTGGCTTGTAGGATGAGGAAAAGGGGAAAGGTAGTAGGAGGTGCTGTAGGCCTTACAAGCAGGTCTATCCATGCCCAGATGTCAGCTGACACAGCTGTGACTCCTTCCTTACCTATCCAGCTGTCCCCACCTGCCCTGGGTGTGACTCCAAGCGAACATTTGTGGGTTTTGTTTTTTTTTTTTGCTTTCTGAGACATGGTCTCGCTTTGTAGTTCAGGCTGGCCCCAAACTCACTATGGTGCCCAGGCAAGCCGCCGCAAACTCAGCAATCCTCCTGTCTCTGATTCCCGAGTGCTGGGATTACAGGCGTGAGCCACCACATCCGGCACTGTGGTATGCAGTGTTGATTGTTGGTGGGCGTGTCTCCACACCCAGCCTTATATGTGGTTACCGGGGATCGAACTCAGAACCTTGCGCTTGCGAGGCAGGCGCCGGAACCACTGAGCTAACCCTCTGGCCCCGAACATTTGTTTTTATTTGTGTATTTACTATGCTCAGACCCATATCTTGACTTCTATTTTTGTTTAATTTATTGATTTCCTCTTTTACAAGTTTCATGGTGGTTTGGATTTTAAAATATTTCTGGAAAATTTTTTGATCTCTGAGTTAACTCACAGCAGTTAGATTTTAATTAGGGCTGTCAAACGCTTAAGACCACATGATCTCACAGGAGAAATTATCTTAGTACCAGCAAAAAGAGCAAAAGAGCAAGCCAACCCTGTGACTGAGAATTATCTTGAAACTACTTACAAGAAAGGTTTTAGGGTGCCCTGGGCATGGCAGTGCATGCCTGTCCTGGAGGCACTCTTGACCTGAGGCAGAAGGGTCGCCATGAGTTTGAGGCCAGCCTGGGCTGTGTGACAAGACCCTATCTTTTTTTTTGAGACAGGGTCTCGCTTTGTAGTTCAGGCTGGCCCTGAGCTCACTATATAGCCCAGGCAAGCCTGGAACTCAGCAATCCTCCTGTCTCTGCCTCCTGAGTGCTGGGATGACAGGCGTGAGCCACCATGCCTGGCACTGTGGTATGTGGTCACCAGGATCGAACTCAGGACCTTGTGCTTAAATCTCTGGCCCCAAGGTCAATTATTAAAAACACAGATTAACAAGCAGACAGACACAGAAAATAATGACATTAAACCAGAGTGCACTTTTAGGTGTCTTAGCCATGTTAGATTATAATAATCCTTTTTTCTTTGGTTTTAGGGTTATAGCTATAAATATGGCTATCCATGCCCAACATTTGGGCATGGATAGACCTGCTTGTAAGGCCTATAGCACCTCCTACTACCATTCGCCTTTTCCTCATCCTACAAGCCAGAAAATCGGATTCCAAAGCTGTAAGCAACTTGCTCAGGCTGGTCCACTAGAGGATGTAAGAGTGGGGATTTTTCTGGTTGTGATTTTTTTTTAACTTATTTTTGGTTTGGTGTTTTGAGACAAAGCCCTACTGTATTATAGAATTCTACCATGGCAATGCATTTAACACTTTATTTATTTATTTACTGGTTTTGTTTTTTTTAGTTTTTTGAGACAGGGTCTCACTTTGTAGTTCAGACTGGCCCTGAACTCATGTTGTAGCCCAGATTAGCCTGGAATTCGCAGCAATCCTCCTGCCTCCACCTCCCAAGTCCTGGGATTACAGGGGTGAGCCACCATAGCCAGCATTGTGATAGGTGCTCCCAGGGATGGAACTCCGGACCTTGAGTTTGCCAGGCAGATCTTGGAAGCACTGAGCTAATCCCTGGCCCTTGTTTTGCTTTTTTTTTTTGAGACAGGGTCTCGCTTTGTAATTCAGGCTGGCTCTGAGCTCACTATGTAGCCCAGACAAACCTCGAACTTAGCAATCCTCCTGTCTCTGCCTCCCGAGTGCTGGGATTACAGGCGTGAGCCACCACACCCGGCACTGTGGTATGTGGTATTGATTGCTGGTGGGCATGAGTCTCCAAGCCCAGCATTATATGTGGTTACTGGGATCGAATTCAGGACCTTGCACTTGCGAGGCAGGCACTGGAACCACTGAGCTAACCCTCCGGCCCCCTTGTTTGCTTTTTGAGGCAGGGTCTTGCTATGTAGTTCAGGCTAGCCTCAAACCTACAGAGATCCTCCTGCCTCAGCCTCCCAAATACTGGGATCACAGGTGTGTACCACCACACCTGGTCTCCCAGTTGCCCTGGCCTCTTGCCTCCCTCATCACTGCTCTGCCCTCTCCCCTCAGATCCACCAGCGCAGTTGCTTGAGGACACCTCAGCCCAGGACTTTCGGCAGCTGCTGGAACTGAACCTGCTGGGTGCCTATACCCTGACCAAGGTGAGTTGTTGCCTGACCCTGACTGCTGCATTGCTGGGTTCATCTTGTCCCAGAGCCTGTGTCTTCCATTCCTTGGTTTGCTCTCCTCTCCCATTCCTCGTTGAACCCAGGCAGTGCAAACCCCTCTGTCCAGTCAAAGCCATTTGTGTAGTGACACAGCCCAGCCTTCTTGGAACCTTCCTTTTGTTGTTGCTGCTTCCAAGAAAAGGTCTCCCCATGTAGCTCAGGCTGGCCTTCAACTTGTGGTGATCCCCCTGCCTCAGCTGAGATGACAGGCGTGCACCACACATGCATCTTAAATGAGGCTTTTCTTTTTTGTTTTTTTGAGACAGGGTTTCCCTTGGTAGTCCAGGCTCACCTACTCCTGGGAATCCTCATGCCTCTGTCCCCAAGTACTGGGATTACAGGCATGAGACACCAGGCCCAACAGGCCAGGGTGTTCCTAAAGGTGCACTTGTGTGGTCTTTGGATGGGGAAGCCCATCAAGAAAGCTCTCTGACAACACTCGGGAGGCAGAGACAGGAGGATTGCTGAGTTCATGGTGGCTTGCCTGGGCTCCATAGTGAGCTCAGGGCCAGCCTGAACTACAAAGTGAGACCCTGTCTCTAAAAAGCAAAAAAAAAAAAAGAAAGCTCTCTGAGGGGCATCTTTGAGTCAAGGCCGAAAGGAGGTGTGGGGAGGAGTGTTCCAGGCAGAGAAATGGCCAGTATAAAGGCCCTGGGGTGAACTGTGCCTTCCTGGCGTGTGGGTGGGACAGCGCAGAGGCCAGTGTGGGAGTCAGGGCAGGGTATGGTCAGAGAGGGGATGCAGCAGCCCCGATGCCAAAGCCGCAGGATTTCTGAGCCCTGGAGAAATCTGTCAGGATCCAAACTGGAGCATGGCGTTCAGGGCGGGCAGCAGGTGCCCTCTGGCGGCCATGCGTGGAATAGCCTGCGGGGTGGCACTGAGTGCTGCGGCTCTGGCTCAGCCTTGTTATGTTAAGAATCAGGTTCTTGTGGAAATTGTCAGGGGTCCCTGGCTTCATTCCTGCTTCTTGCGCAAATGCGGCTGTGGAAGCACCTGGAAGATGAGGAGCTGCGTTAGAGAAACGGCATGGGAGGCAGTCTCCGGAGACGAGTAGGCACAGGCCTGGGTGGGGCCAAGCTTCACAGGAACCATCAGTGAACTCAGGTTATATTGTCTTTTTTTTTTTTGACAAGGGCTTGCTACATAGCCCAGGCTAGCCCTGAACTGGAGACTCTCCTGTCTTTGCTTCCCAAGTGCTGAGATTACAGAAATGCACCACCCCTCCCAGCAAAACTTAAAATTTTAAAAAGAAAAATAGAGGGCCGGAGGGTTAGCTCAGTGGTTCTAGCGCCTGCCTTGCAAGCGCAAGGTCCTGAGTTCAATCCCTGGTAACCACATATAATGCTGGGCGTGGAGACACGCCCACCAACAATCAACACCGCATACCACAATGCCAGGCGGGTGGCTCACGCCTGTAATCCCAGCACTCGGGAGGCAGAGACAGGAGGATTGCTGAGTTCGCGGCAGCTTGCCTGGGCACCATAGTGAGCTCAGGGCCAGCCTGAACTACAAAGTGAGACCCTGTTTCAAAAAAAAAAAAGAGAGAGAAATAGAGAACAATTATAGTACACACCCATATACCCATCACTTGTATCTGGCAATTACACACACACACACAAACACACACTCCATATCCACATCTGTGGATTCAACTAACTATGCATTTAAAATTTACCCAGAGGATCCAAGGGAGCTGGTCCAAGCACACAATCCCAGAATCCTGGGAAGCTGAGGCAGATTCCTGATTGCAGATTCTAGCTCAGCCTGAGCGATTTGGTGACCTAGCAAGACATTGTCTCAAAATAAGACTTTTTTAGGGCCAGAGATTTAGCTCAGTGGTTCCGGTGCCTGCCTCGCAAGCACAAGGTCCTGAGTTTGATCCCCGGTAACCACATACCACAGTGCCGGGTGTGGTGGCTCACACCTGTAATCCCAACACTCAGGAGGCAGAGGCAAGAGGATTGCTGAGTTCCAGGCTTGCCTGGGCACCATAGTGAGCTCAGAGCCAGCCTGAACTACAAAGCGAGACCCTGTCTCAAAAAGCAAAAAAAAAAAAAGACTTTAAAAAAAGGGTCTGGGATGCCGCTGGGTGTGAAGGCCCCGGGTCTGGTCTCTAGGATGGTCACACTTACTTCAGTGAGAAGTGGCGGCCCTCAAGCCTTCCGTGACCCTCTTGGACCTCAGTGCCCTCCTTTCCAGCTCTGTCCGATAGTATCCCAGGACCCTGGCACTGAGTACTTAGATCTGACACATTCTCCCGTGTCCCTCCTGCTCATGTCACCCTCTGGATCTGGTTTACTGTCTTCTTGCCAAACTTCTTTTCAAAACACACCCACCCCAGACCCCTCTGCATCCTGACAAAACACAGACCCATTCCTGATATACTCACTTCCCATCTGCTCTGCCTCCACCAGGGCAGAAGCCTCCCTGTCTGCTGCGCATTCCTGGACTTTGCCTTGGTAGTAGGTACTCAGTACATGTTTGTTGAGTGAATGTTGGAGGTGGGGAGATTGTACCCTATGTTTCTCAGAGCTACCTTTTCTACCACTCTTTTTTTTTTTTGAGACAGGGTCTCGCTCTGTAGTTCAGGCTGGCCCTGAGCTCACTGTGTAGCCCAGGCAAGCCTCAAACTCAGCAATCCTCCTGCCTCTGCCTCCTGAGTGCTGGGATAACAGGTGTGAGCCACCACGCCTGGCATTGTGGTGTGTGGTACTGGAGATTTAATTTGGGAATTTGTGTTTTCAAGGCAGATGCTAGAACCACTGAGCTAATTTCCTGGCCCAAGACCCTTTCTCAAACAAAACAAAACAAAAAACCACCAACAAAAAACACCAAAAAGTAAAAAAAAAAAAAAAAAAAAAAAAAAGCCCTTTTAGAGGAGTGATCCCAAGACCCAGAGACACAAAGACAAGCTACCGAAAGTGCCAGGTGCTGCCCCGGTAGCCACTGTCTGCGGCCAGGGCTCGGGACTGACTCCCCCTGTGTCCCCAGCTTGCCCTCCCCCACCTGCGGAAGACCCGGGGCAACATCATCAACATCTCCAGCCTGACTGGGGCCATTGGTCAGTCCCAGGCGGTGCTCTACGCAGCCACCAAGGTATGCATGCCAGCCCCTGCCCCTGGCCCGTGTCCCTGCTGTCACTGGGCTGGGTCTGAGAAGTCCCAGAACATAAGGAACCCAACGAACCCCTTTGTAGAAAAAGTTTCCAGGTTCAGTGACTCCTGTAGTGGGAGAAGAATGTTCCAGACTGGTCAGTAACTGGTGTGGGAAGGGTTTGTTAGGCAGATTTTAGGACAAATGTTCTACCATCTGGAACATTTCTGCTTCTCAGAGACATTTCTGGCCCACCCCCAGAGAGGGTGCAGCCCACTCTACAGGTGTGGGCCCAGTTGTTTTGGGACTTTTTTTTTTTCTTTTTTTTTGAGACAGGGTCTCGTTTTGTAGTTCAGGCTGGCTCTGAGCTCACTATGTAGTCCAGGCAAGCCTTGAACTCAGCAATCCTCCTGTCTCTGCCTCCCAAGTGCTGGGATTACAGGCGTGAGCCACCACGCCCCGGCACTGTAGTATGTGGTATTGATTGCTGGTGGGCATGAGTCTCCACGCCCAGCATTGTATATGGTTACTGGGGATCGAACTCAGGACCTTGCACTTGCGAGGCAGGCACCGGAACCACTGAGCTAATCCTCCAGCCCTTGTGACCTTTTTTTTTTTTTTTGAGACAGGGTCTCGCTTTGTAGTTCAGGTTGGCCCTGAACTCACTATGTAGCCCAGGCAAGCCTGGAACTCAGCAATCCTCCTGCCTCTGCCTCCAGAGTGCTGGCTTGACAGGTGTGAACCACCATGTCTGGTTCTTATTTTGTGATTTAATCATTCTTTAGTCTCTCAACCTGTTCCTTTAGTTTAGGATCAGGCCCTTGCTCTTTACTATGGTGTTTCAGCTTCCTGAGGAATTTGTCTGGGTCAGATCTGGTGGGGAAGGAGCCTAAGTTTAACTGACAGACCCCTAGTTTGGATGGCCTTGGGGATGCTGGCTGGCTTTTTTCTTTTTGGTATTTTTTGAGGCACGGTCTTGGGTCTTTCTGTGGAGCTAGCCCACACTGGCTGCAAATGCACAACCTTCCAGCCTCAGACCTGCCCGCTGCACCCTGTGACAAGCTCAGACTCAGGGTGCAGGAGCCTGGGAAAGGCTACCAAGTGCTCCCAAAGCCGGGCCTGAGGCACAGTGAGTGATCCGTTGCTTTGTCCCCAAAAGCCTGGGGCCTCTGGAAGCGAGGCTTCCCCGTCTCACTGCCCCTTCTGGGACCCTGGCTGGTGAGAGGGAGGGACAGCATGGCCTCTCCTGGAACCGACTGTTCCGGCTTCTCTACAGGGGGCAGTGACGGCCATGACCAAAGCCTTGGCCTTGGACGAGAGCAAATATGGCGTCCGAGTGAACTGGTGAGCGGCTGGACAGCCCGAGAGGCCCCGGGCCTGGGAAGACGGCTGAACCCACCAGCCACATCTGTGACACCCTCTCCCCCAGCATCTCTCCAGGGAACATCTGGACCCCGCTGTGGGAGATGCTGGCGGCCTCCTCGCCGGACCCCCAGGCCGAGATCCGGGCGGGCGTGCGGGCCCAGGTAGGAGCGCAGCCGGCGGCCGGGCATGAGGCCACGGGGCCTTGGCGCCTGCTGACCGACCGCGCTCCTCCCGCAGCCCCTGGGCCGCATGGGCCGGCCCGCCGAGGTGGGCGCCGCAGCCGTGTTCCTGGCGTCCGAGGGCACCTTCTGCACAGGCGCCGAGCTGCGCGTGACGGGCGGCGCGGAGCTGGGCTACGGGAGCAAAGCCGGCGCGGACACCCCGCTGGAGGTCCCCGCGCTCGCCCGCGGCCCCCCGCCGCCCGCCCGGCCTCCCCCTGCTGGCCTCGCGGCGGGGCCCGTTGCTAACGCCGTCGCCGGGTGCAGCGGTTTGGCTTCACCTGGGCGCTAATTAAAAAGCCCCCAGCGGAGGTAAATTAAACGCTAATTAGGAGATAATGGAGAAGCAGCAAAACGTCTCTTCATTCTCAGCCCTAAGGGAAAAGGAGCCGTGGGCGCCGGGCCCGTGCTGTCAGAAGGCGGCTGCCCAGGGTGGGTTGAGACATCTGGGTCAGAGAGAAGGGCTGGGGCGGCCCCAGGACCCGGGATCCTCCAGGCGGGAGCGACCCGCTCCAGGCGCCGCGCCGCGAGGGGTCGGACTCGGCTGCTGCGATTGGTCGCGGCCGGGGGGGGGGTGCGGCAGCCTCTGATTGGACGAGACGGGGGCGGGGCGGCCCGTGTTCCCGCCCCATCTCCGATGGGGGAGGCGGGAGAGCCCGGTACCGAGAAGAAAAACAGCTACAGCTGGAGAGGGCGATCTGGCCACGCTGGCCCGTGGCCTTAGAGGTGAAAGGTAGTGACTCTGGAACAGGATTTGAGGACATGATGGGGATGGGGTAGGATTATGGAGGCACGTGGCCCAGAGGCCAGAATTTGGAGCCAGAGTTAGACGGGGGGAGTAGAGGCCACTCCCGAACCTGCTAGACACCCGAAACGCGAGTTCGTGTCCTCTAGAATTGAGAATGAATTCTGGGAACAACGGAGGTTAGGAAGAATTCACCGAGAGAAAGATAGCTTCTGTGGAAGAGAGACAGAAGGGGCCCTGAGCAGAAAGTGGGTTGCCTGTCACCTTCCTTCTCAAGGGTGTTCATGGGTCAAAACCAGGAGGTGAGGCCGGTTCAAGGTGGGATGAAATTGTAGTCAACCAATAAGATCCCAAGTATGGTCCCATCGGTAATATTGGTTAAACGGGGATCAAGTGAGGAAGCAAGTCACATAACAAGCGTAAAGGGTTTTTCAAGAGGCGACCTTCCCTGGAAGGAAGAGGAGGTCAGGGTTTAGTCCCTGCCCAGGTGATTGATACCTATTCAGACTGTCAGTCACTGCTGTTCATCCCTAGGGGAGGCACCTCGAGTGGTCGTTTCTCTCCTTTTACAATGCTGTCCAATGAGTGTGTCTAGATCGTCCCTTCCTGTTGGCTGGACTGACCTCCAAGCCCAGCCCTAACTGATACAAGATGAGGAATTAACGCCCGCACGTCTACAAGAGCAACAGAGATGGTGTTTTAGTGCCACAGTGACCTGGATGCAGGAGTCTGGGGGCGGTGGGTGGACTGAGGAAGAAGATGGCGAAGTCACTCATCACCACGGGTCTGAGTGGCTGGATCAAAGGGTTCTGTGATGGCTAACTCCCCCTGGGCCCCTGACGTCGGAGATGCTCGGGAAGGCGGCTACCAGGGGCCCGGGTACCAGGCTGATATCACAGGCTCATGGATGAGTGGAACAGAGAGAGGGAGTTCGGGACCAGATGGAGGGTAACCCTGGGTGCTTCTGTGCCAGGACAGTGATCCCACATATCTTCTTGATAAGAAAAACTACGTATTCACCCAGGGATGTATCCAGACTGCAGAGCCAAGCTCCTCCTCCATCCCCCCACCCCGACTCTCTCCTAAGAGGCCACTTCCCAAGGCCCCGTTTCTCTGTGCATTCACTGACAGTCATGCAAGCTGTTCCTTTTCACAAAGGGGGCGGTAAGTAACCAGAGCCTCTGCTCCTTGTCTTTGTCCTGCTTTCCCCGGGCTGCTTATCTTGGCCAGCACTTGAGAACAAGTCTTAGTGAAAAACGCATTAAGTAAATAAGCGCACACTACAGGACGACTCTCAGAGGGCGTGAGTGTGGCTGGGACAAGCAGGGGCAGGTTCCGAGGGAAGTGCTCAGTTTCTTCCCTTTCCCGAGCCCTGCGGCGGCCCCAGCTCGTGTGACAACTTCAGGCCTGGCCGAACCCCCACCCCGTCATCCTGCGGGAGGGGGCGTGGGTGGGGCGTGGCCGGAACGTCTTCCTCCGAGCCGCGCCCCTGGCGGGCCCAGTTAGTCGCCGCACAGATCATGGCCGCAGCCGCGCTGGGGCAGGTGGGTTCGTGGCCCGGGGCCCGGGGGGTTGAGCACATTGGGGGAGGCGCACTTCCGGGAGGACCACTGGTACCAGCCCTTCCGGCTTGGCACAGCTCCCCTAGTCCTCGGGTTCCGCTTCGGGGCGCCCAGAAGGATAGTGTTCCCTCCGGAGGGGGCTTAAGGTCCTAATGGGGTGGGGGAGGTAACTGATGCGAAGGGCTCTGGGCTGGCAGAGGTGAAGTGGGAAGCACAGAGGAAGAGGCAGTGTTGGGAGAGGCG
This sequence comes from Thryonomys swinderianus, assembly GCA_004025085.1. Taxonomy (NCBI): domain Eukaryota; kingdom Metazoa; phylum Chordata; class Mammalia; order Rodentia; family Thryonomyidae; genus Thryonomys; species Thryonomys swinderianus. The sequence continues at coordinate 9,885 of PVIC010021256.1, forward strand.
CGGAGCTGGGTGGGGAGGCGTCCTTCCCGGGCGGGCTGAGGGCCCAGGACCTCTAGGAGCTGGGGTGCAGGAAGCACGGAGCCCGGCCTCAGACTGTGACTGCTATCGAGCCAAAGTCTGTATTTCATGGACCTAAAAGTAGATGAAGACACATGCAGAATGTTTATCTGAAGCTTAGCACCTGGTTTAGAAATCAAGGCAGCTTCCCCTGTCCTGTGGAGGTGACAGGTCCTCCCGGGCAGAGTGCGACCATCCCAAGGTGGGATGGATGGAGCTCGGTGGTGGTGGTGTGCCCGCCTGGCAATTGCAAGGTCCTGAGTTCGATCCTGATACCAAAATAAATAAATAAGTTTAAAAAAAAAAAGTGTAACCATCCATGCTTATGGGTATGATGTCCAGCAGCAGGATTCCCTAGTGGATGATTTAAAACAGCAAGGTTTCGGCCAGACGTGGTGGCTCATGCCTATAATCCCAGCTCTCAGGAGGCAGAGGCAGGAGGATTGCTGTGAGTTCGAGGCTTGCCTGGGCTACATAATGAATTCTGGGACAGCCTGAATTGCAAAGTGAGACCCTGTCTAAACAGACAGACAAGAAAAGGAAAGAAAGAAAGAGGAAGGAAGGAAGGAAAGAAAAGAAGAAAACCCAACAGGGTTTCTGAGTGAAGCAGGAAACAATGTGGCATTACAGTCCTTCCAGATGCAGTGTGACCTTGAGAGAAAGGTTCCTTCCTGTTTGCTTTGCACCTGACTTATCTGAGCCTCTCACCTGGGCTGCAGATTAACAGGCCCCGCTTTCCCTTTATCTGGGTCTTAGTGACTGGTGGGGAAAATCCTGGGATAGGGGGACAGGGCCAGTCTGGGCTGCGGGGGTGGGGTGGCGCTGGTCTTGAAGATAGACCTGAGTTGTGTCGACACAGGACTCAACTCTGGTTGGGACAGTGGAAACGGTAGGGACAGCCTGGGGCTGGGATGTGACTGTCATAGTGCTGTCCTGGAGGGAGAGCCTGGGCTATGAATGGGGCCATTTTAGGTGTGATTGGGTCAGTCCTGCCTGGGCGTGACCAGGACACTCTGGGCTGTGACAGGAGCTGTGCTGGGTTTCACGAGACTGCTTGGGCCCAGACAAGGACAGCATTGCCCTGTGATGACGACCCTCCATGGCTGTGATGTGCAGACAGCCCTGGAGTGTGGAGATCAGCTGGACTTCGACAGGGCCCGGTGGTCACAGTCCTGGGCTCTGTTGGGACTTGCACGAGGGAGGCTCCATCGGATCGTGGAGCTGAGGCCCTGGCACCACCTGCACCTTCTTCACTCCGAACTAGGCCACAGGCCATCTTCTCCCTCTCCACAATCTTTTTATGAGCATGGCTTCAGGCTCCATCCCCACAGGTTAGGGTGTGGAGCCCTCCTTGAGCCTAGAGGAGTGCCCTGGGCTCAGAGGAGTGGCCAGGAGGATGAAATTGGCTTTCCCATGGTCACCAGGTGTCTGTGGCAAGTGAGATTTATAATCTAGATACATGCCCAGCTGTGTGATGGACTCTCCTACCTCTCCTTTCTCCCGGAAGTCTCTGAACAGCTCTGTCTTTCTGTCTACCATCTTGTTTCTCTGTCTCTCTGTCTCTATTGGAGATTAAACCCAGGGGCTTCACACTGAGCTACACTGCCAGCCCTTTTTTTCTACTCTGTTTGAAAGTCTCACTGTAGTTCAAATTGGCCTTGAACTCACTATATAGCCCACGCTGGCCTGAGACTCATGGCAATCCTCTTGCCTCAGCCTCCTGAATGCTAGGATGACAGGTGTGTGCTACTATACCGAGCTGTTATTTTTTATTTTGAGGCAGCGCCTCGCTAAGTTAGTAAGTTGCCAAAGTAGGGCTTGAACTTGAGATCTTCCTGCCTCAGCCTCTCAGCTGGGATCACAGGACTGCACCACCATGCCTGGCTCTGAGTTTCTCTGAGACAGTTTCTCTCCTCATCTTTTCTCATTTCTCTGGCCTCCCTTCTAGGTGCTGCTATTTGATGGCTAACCTTTGTCTACCTCTTTTCCTTTTTCCTTTTCTGTCTGGTGGCTCTCTTTGTCCCACCCTCAGTCACTTTTATGACTTCTCAAGGCTTAGTTCTTTCCTTGAGTTGTCTCTTTTTCTCTTTCCTTTTTAATTTAATTAAATTAATTTTTTTTTTAGATAGGGCCTTGCTATGTAGTTCAGACTGACCTTGGATTCAAGCCATCTTTCTGCTTTAGCTTGTGGTGTGCCAGGATCACAGGCGTGTACCCCTATGCCTGGCTTCTACCCTTCTTTCGTTTGAGCCTCTCTCTTTATGCTCAGATCTACTCACCATCCCTTTGCCTCGATTTCTCTTCTTTTGACCCCATGTCCTCCATTCCTGTGTCTTTGGTTCGTCCATGCCCCTCTCAGTCCCTTTTGTTTAGTTACTTTCCTGGCTCACTCTTCCATCCTGCCTATGATGCTGGCTCTGCCCACTCTCCATGCAGTGACCTGTCCCCTTCTGGGTAGATGCACGGCTGCCAGGCCAGGCGGGCTCCGTGTCACCATGCAGAGGCCATATGGGTGCCATACCCTGGTGATCCCGGGAGCTCTTGGGCCCTGTACAACCAGGCTGCATCTCAGGTTTGATGGCCCAGACCCCATCTCCCCATGACTCACCTACTGATAACGCTGTCCTGGCTCACTGGATGGGAGCCAAAGAGGCCACTGTGTTTCCTTCAGCTCAGATCCCAGAGGTCCCTCTGCAGGGCTGAGGCAAGGGACATCTTGAGCTCAGGGCCCACCCTGATTGACACAGCCAGACCTGCTCTCCCTGCCTCCCTGGAGGGGAGAGGTTGCGAGGAACCTGAGCACTGTCCCGGAGACCACGGTGGCCCCAGGGCTCTGCCAAACTCTGCTGGGCGGCTGGTGTCCCGGTGTGGGATGGGGGCCTTCGGACTGTGGGAGCCGAGGCTGGGGCTGAGGCCCACACCCTGGTATTCTGGGGGACATGGCCTCAGGCCCTCCGTCAGGCCTGGGACCCTACCGAGTCCCCCACTCACCAGTATACCTTCCTCATCCTCCTCGGTCTGAGCTGCTCTCTGCTGGGGCCAAAGTTCCGTGTGGTGGGAGGTGTCTGGGCTGGACTTTGCCCTGTGAGGAGGAGCAGGTGGAGTTGGGCTGGAACTTTCTAGGGATGACCCCGGGGGATCGCAGGGAGGCTTGGCTGGCACAGGCTCGAGAATGCACTCAGATTGCAACACCAGCCCCAAGTTACTGAGCTCGAGGGAAAGACGACAGAGTGGGGGTGCTCGGGTTCTGTCCTCACCTCCTGCATTGCTCTCCCCACTCAGATATGGACCCGGAAACTTCTTCCCGTCCCCTGGCTTCTGTGTGGTCCCCGAAGATACGCTTCTTCCAACTTCAAGGTGAAAGCAGGGACCTGGACCCCCGGGTTTGAGGGAGGAGGCTGGGCCTGGGCCTCCAGGTTTGGGCATCTCCAAGAATCTCACACCCTAATACCCCAAAGGTAAAGGTGGGTGGCAGGGTCCTGTGATGACCTCTTATCAGATAGTGGGCAAGCACCGGAGCTTCATTTCCCAGAGGCCTCTGGGTTATTGGGTCCTTCTGTGTGGGCCTGAGTCCCCAATGCCTCATGGACTCTGTAGTTTTTTACAGTAGAGACTAGCCAGCCTGTAGGACACCTGGGTGCCTCATTTTTTTCAGGCTGCAGACCTGCAAATGCAAATGACACTAGAGCCACAAAAGAAGCCCAGCCCCAGCGAGCCTCTGGTGTTTGGGAAGACGTTTACCGACCACATGCTGATCGTGGAGTGGAGCACGGCAAAGGGCTGGGGCCGGCCCCAGATCCGGCCCTTCCAGAACTTAACGCTGCACCCAGCCTGCTCTGCCCTCCACTACTCCCTGCAGGTTGCCTGGCAATTGGTCACGGCCCCTATCCCTGTCCGCACTTCCTCCTTGTTCTCTCTCTGTCTTTTAGTTTTTTGAGACAGGGTCTCACATTGTAGTTCAGGCTGGCCCTGAGCTCTCTATGTAGCCCAAGCTAGCCTTGAACTTGCAGCAATCCTCCTGCCTCTGCCTCCCAAGTGCTTGGATGACAGGCGTGAGCCTCCAAGCCCAGCACCTTGCTCTGTGTCTTGATAGGTACACACCCCTGATTTGGCCTTTTCTGTACCCTACCCCCTTTTTAGGCAGGGTCTTGCTGTGTAGTTCATGCTAGTTTTAAACTCACTATGTAGCCCAGGCTGGCCTCAATATGAGGCAGTCCTCCTGCCTCAGCCTCCTGAGTTCTGGGATTACAGGTGCCAGCCACCACGCCTGACTTTTTGTGTGTCTCTTTTTTCTGTGAATTTATCATCTGTGTTCCAAGGCCCCCGATGCTCCAGGACCTGGTAGCTGGATAATGCTGGGTCCTGGCATTAGCAGGTTCATGTCCTTCTCTGGAAAATCCCACACCTCAGACAGAGCTCTGCCATCTGCTGCGGTGGCACAGGCACAGCACCAAGCAGTTTGAAGTGCCTTCCTTCCAGCATCTGACTTTTTGGCAGTGTAACCTCCTGTCAATGCCTCCTGAGACACCCTACAGTAGACAGGCCTTTAAGCCTTGCTGCTGTGAACAAAGTTGCTTGAGTAGTGTTTAAACAAAGTTGCAAACAGTGCATGTATCAGTTCCTTTCAGTGCAAGTGTATCTCTGCCCAGTTTCCAAAGCTTTGGGGGCAAAAGGAAAGTCCTCCCACAGTTGGGAAAGGTGTTACAAAAAGGTCCTTGTAAAGTATGGGTTTCTGCACCAGCCTCTGACCCTGTTTCCCCAATCTAGGGAAAGCCTCCTCCAGTGAGGAGATCTTTTCTAGTCTCTCAAATGGTTTTAAAGGTTCTGAGAGGAATTCTAATTTGCACTTTCCTCCCTATATCTGAAGGAAGATGGGCAGGTGGTGTTTGGGCAGGGGGACTGTGGGATGCATTGAACGCAGGGTCTTCCCACCAAGCCACATCCCTATCCCTTTTTACTTTTTACTGTGAGACGGTTTCCCTGAGTTTTAAAGCTACCCAAGTGGGGTTTGAACTTGCAGTCCTTCTGCCTTTGCCTCCGCCTCCCAGGGTGCTAGGATTGTCATCATGCCTCAGCACATCAGGCCCTAGCACTTTTATTCTTTCTTTCTTTTCTTTGATGTCTTTCTTAATTTTTTTTCTTTGAGACATGGTCTTACTTTGTAGTTCAGGCTGGTTCTGAGCTCACTAGATAGCCCAGACTAGCCTTGAACTCAGCAATCCTCCCGCCCGTCTGTCCCCACAGCTCTTCGAGGGCTTGAAAGCATACAGAGGCAGTGACCAGCGGGTCCGCCTCTTCCGCCCCTGGCTCAACATGGAGCGGATGCTGCGCTCGGCCCAGCGGCTGTGTCTGCCGGTGAGTGGCTGGCCATGGCCACCGGTGGGAGGCGCGGGCAGGATGCCATCACCCCAGACCCTGACTTTGAGGGTTCCACCCAGACTTTTGACAAGGCCGAACTCCTGGAGTGTATCCGCCGGCTCGTGGAGGTGGAAAAGGAGTGGGTACCCCAGGGCACTGGCACCAGTCTCTACGTGCGACCTGTGCTCATTGGGAACGAGGTGGGCCTGGCTTGGGCTGGGATGTGGACAGTCAGCCTGGGGAGGAGGCCAGGCCCAGGCCCCGGTTCTGGCCACTAACGCAGCCTCCTTGTCCATCACAGCCCTCACTGGGTGTCGGCTGTGTTACCAAAGCCCTGCTGTTTGTCATCCTCTGTCCTGTGGGCTCCTACTTCCCTGGGGACTCTATGGCCCCCGTCTCTCTGCTCGCAGACCCAGCGTTCATCCGAGCCTGGATGGGGGGCGTTGGGGACTGCAAGCTGGGTGGGTAAGTAGTACCCCTGCCTGAGGGTGGCCCGCGCCCTGGACTTCAGGGAACCCAGTGTCTGAGCTCCAGGGGTCTCTGGGTGTCCTGTTCTCGGTGGCCAGGGTAACCCACCCTGCTGCTGGGAGGCAGCCTCCTTGTCACTATGATGGGGGTGCAGGGTGTCACCTGTGAAGAGACGGGGAGGAGGTGGGGTCGCCGCGCAGATGGACAGATGAGCCAGGCAGAGAGGGGCTACCTCACTAGGGCAGCCCCTGAGGCTGGGATCTGGCCGGCACGTCTGGGGAAGATTCATGGGAGGTGGTGTCCGGAAAGGGTGGGGCCCTGTCCGGATCTGCTCCTGATAGGAAGAGGGGCGGGGCACTGGGCTGGAAAGACTCGAGGGCCTCACTGAGGGTGAGTGGGGTCCCTTGGCGAGTCTGACCGGGCAGCCCTCCCCAGGAATTACGGGCCCACTGTGTTTGTACAACGGGAGGCGCAGAAGCAGGGCTGCGAGCAGGTGCTCTGGCTGTATGGGCCTGACCAGCAGCTCACGGAGGTGGGCACCATGAACATCTTCATCTACTGGACACACCAGGATGGCGGTGAGCTTGCCCATGACCCAGCCCCGGCGCTGGTGGAAGTGGCTGATTTCTTTTCTCCTTGGAGGGTGCAGCGCCGGGGCTCCAGGGGATAGGGAGAGGGCTGGAGGCCGCGGTGACCCCGTACCTCACATCTGCCCTAGTGCTGGAGCTGGTGACACCCCCACTAGATGGGATCATCCTGCCCGGAGTGGTCAGACAGAGCCTGCTGGACCTCGCCCAGTCCTGGGTATGGCTGGGGCAGCGTGGGGGCTGGGCACCTCACACACCTCTGTCCCCTTTCTCTCTGCGCTGTCTTTCTCGGCATCCCTGGGCAAGAGAGCCAGGGTCCACTGCAGGGCGGCTCCTGGGGACTTTGTCATCTCCCCTTCTGCCCTGAAGGGGGAGTTCCGGGTAACAGAGCGCAAGATCACCATGAAGGAGTTGCTGCGGGCGCTGCAGGAGCGACGGGTACGGGAAATCTTCGGCTCTGGCACTGCTTGCCAGGTCTGCCCTGTGGACCGGATCCTGTATGAAGGCAAGGTGAGGCGGAGCTGCCATGGTGGGCGGGAGGGAAGATGGTGAAGGTGCCCTGTCTTCATGGCACTTTCTTTCTCAGAACATCCAGATTCCCACCATGGAACATGGGCCTGAGCTTACTCTCCGGTTCCAGAAGGAGCTGAGAGCAATTCAGGTGAGTCGCACCCACAGACTGGGAGGGGCTGGATGTTTATTCCCTGGCACCTCCTCAGTAGTCCCAGATAAAGGTCCTTTCTGTCAGCCTCTGGGCCCCAGGCTGAATAAGCTTTCCAGGAATTCCTGTTGGCTGGAACATTACCCCATGGGAATAAGTAACACTTTCCTGGGAGCTGTAGGAGCCAGGAACTTACACTTGCTGGTCAGCTCCCCTTCCCATAAACCTCTGTGATTCCTTGGGGGAGAAACGCCCTTCCCAGGAGCCCCTGCAGTTTCTGGAGAAAACCCTGCCTTCTCCCATGGGTCTTGGCCAGCCTCCAGTCTCCCTGTGGGTGAAACACCCCTTCATGACCCTCTCGGATCTTGTCTATACAGATTGGCCTCCCAAGAGTCCCCGAGGCCCTAAGCTATCCCTTTGAGTTGAGAAATCTTCCTCTTCATAGCTTCCTTTCCAGTCCAAGAAAGTTTCCTCTCAAAAGCCTCTGGGGGCATTCCCATTCTTCCGTGCCAAGATGGCTTTTCCTGCCACTTTTCTTCCAAACTTGTGTAAACTCCTAAGTGTCAACCGTAGAACTACACTTGTGACTGATCAGTCTTTCTGAGCTGGAAAGTACTTGCTCCAGTGCCTGGGGAAGCTTCACAACTCCTCAGAACTTGGGTCCCTTAAGCCAATGGCAATCCTTACCTGGATTCCCCCTTCTATTCTTGCTGGTGGCTGCTGGGGAATTGACTACATTTCCCATGAGGCTGCGGGGTGGAACACGAGGAGCCGTGGGCCCAAGGACTCTTGGGAGTTGCAGTCTGACACCCCCCCCCCCTCCGCGTTTGTCCCGGCAGTATGGAGCCAACCCCCACGAGTGGATGCTCACCGTGTGACACTGCTGCCTCGGCCGGACCATATCTTAGCTCAGCTGGCCTGTCACCGACTCACCTGAAGTGCAATAAGGGGGGGGGAGGTTTGAATCAGACCTCTAAGTCTCTTGCGCCCCCTGGTGGTCAGTACACTCCCAAAGCCGTAAGGAATGGGCCCTGCGACAGGAGTGGGGCTTTTCCCGCTGTGCCCCCCACCCTACATTCATCTCCTGGGGAGTCAGGGATATTTTGTGGCCTCGACCCCACATCTCTCAGTTCTCAGGCTGGACCCCGGTGCTGCCGTTAATTTTTTCTCTGTCTGTGCTGCAATTTTAAAATAAAATGCCAAAGATCAAGTCATTGACTGTCATGACACAGCTCGGGTCCCTGGGGTCTTAAAGTAGGAATCCTGATCTCCAGCCGCTTTATCTTCAAGGAACCCGTAATCCAAGCTCCAGCGTCCTGCCGGTCTCAGCCTGGGAGCAGTTTCTATCTCTCCGGAGTTAGCATCTTCTTCCCCTCTCGTATACCTCCCTCACTTCCATCTTGGAGACAGTGCATACCTGTCCCTTTGCCACACCCCTCAGCTCTGTGCTCCTCTCAAAGCCAGCGGTCCTCCAACTGCTCTGTTTCTTTTCTTTTGAGACAGTATTTCACTTTGGAGCCCAGGCTGGCCTCAAACTCCAGGAGATCCTCCTGCCTCAGCTTCCTGAGTGCTGGGTGGGGAGGCATGTGCCACCCCACCTGACCTCTGTCCCCTCTTCTTTGTCCCCCCTGCTCTGGCTTCAGGCCTGTACCCTGTCCCAGGCTCCTCTGTGGCCTCCAGCTTGTCTTGGACTTGTCTCTAGAGGAATCTCTTGACAGTCCTGAGCTGGCCCTGTCCCTTGGGGACCGGGACCCTCAGCACCTGTGGTCATTACTGCAGATGGTCACCTGTCTGTATGGTGTGAGGCCTGGATGCTGTCCACTGTCGGAGACTTTGAACATCAAGAAGTTTATACAACAGAACCAGGCATGATGGAACTTATAGTCCCAGCACTTGGGAGGCTGAGGCAGGAGGAACACTACAAGTTCAAGGCCAGCCTCAACTACATAACAGGAGTCTCTCACAAAACTTAAAAAAAAAAATTTATGGATCATAGTCCCTGTTACCCATCGGTGTCACTTGTGTGCCCTGATGTTGGCTATTTTAGGTATACACTCGAAGCATTTCTATGTGGACCTTTAGAGAGAGATCAGGACTAGGCAGATCCAAACCTGCCTCTAGTGTGATTCAAACCTGGCCTTGGGTGTATCATTTTTATCTCTTTGATCCAGTTTACTGATGAGAGACCCTGTGGGACTTTTATTTTGTTTGGTTTCTTTTTTTTGAGACAGGGTCTCCCTTTGTAGTTCAGGCTGGCCCTGAGCTTACTATATAGCCCAGGCAAGCCTCGAACTCAGCAATCCTCCTACCTCTGCCTCCTGAGTGCTGGGATTATAGGCGTGAGCCACCACGCCTGGCACTGTAGTATGTGGTATTGATTGCTGGTGGGCGTGAGTCACCACGCCCAGCATTGTATGTGGTTACCAGGATCCAACTCAGGACCTTACACTTGGGAGGCAGGTGCCAGAACCATTGAGCTAAATCTCCGGCCCTGGTTTCTGTTTTTTTGAGACAGGTTCTCACTAGTCCAGGCTGGCCTTGAACTCACTATGTAGCCCAGGCTGGCCTGGAACTCAGGGTGACCCTCCTGAGAGCTGGCATGACAGGTGTGCCCAGCAGGACTAGCTCCCATGGGATGGTCCAGCAGACATGGTCAATGGCTGGTCCAACAGCCTGCAGCCCTGGCCTGGAACTCTTGATTTCTTCAGGAAGCAACTAGTCAGGCCTTGCTGCTCCCTCTTGGCTCAGGGTGGGGCAGAGAAGAGGGAGGAATGATCTTCCCACGTGGCCATGAGGGTTACACACAGCAACAAGCAAAACACTTTCACCCGAAACTGTTTCGGCCTCTGGGAGCAGAGCTGGGTTTTATCAGTGCCTGTGCTGCAGGCTACTGCCTCTGCCGGTGCTCACCTGCTGAGGCCCAGCCCACCTCTCACCCCACGGGGCACCTCCTTTTGAGACCCACCGGTGTGTGAAGGTGACCTTGTTGCTGGGGGTCACTGTGGCTGAGCAGTGGTGGTTAAAGTCGCCAGTGGCCCTTCCGTTTGGCACCCAGAAGCCATGGATATGTGTCTCATCGTTGCAGTAGCTCAAACACTGCTAACCCTGGGCTGATTACGAGGAAATAGTAGATACAAACCAAAGGGCATTGGGAGGGAAGGGGCTGGTGATTGAACCCTTGGCTTCACCTCCAGCCCTTTACATTTTTAAATTTTGATACAGGGTCTTTTTATGTCACAAAGTTGCCCTGACTGTTCTTAAACTCGAGCCCCTTCTGCCTCCACCTCCCAGGATGCTGGGATTGCAGCTGTGTGCCACGTGCCTGATTTCAAGGGCTTCTTCTAAAAGACCTGATTGGAGCCACCATTTGTGGCACACACCTGTAATTCCAGCACTCAGGAGGTTGAGGCAGGAGGATCATTGCTAGTTCAAAGCCAACCTGAACCACCTGGTGAGTTTAAGGCCAGCCAGGACTCTGTAGCAAGACCCTGTCTCAAAACAAGGCAATAACAAAAACCACAGAACATTCATCAAGGCAGAGTGGCGCCTGCCTGTAATCCCAGTTTGGGGGAGACTGAAGCAGGACAGTCACTGCAAGTTAGAGGCTGGCCTGGGCTTCCTAGTGAGTTCAAGGCCAGCCTGAACTACTCAAAAAACAAAACAAAACAAAAACGTGCTTCAGTATTGCCTTTAGAACTTTCTCTTTTTGAGACAGAATCTCACTATGTAGCTCAGGCTGGCCTCAAACTAATGGTGATCCTCCTGCCTCAGCTTCCTGAGTGCTGGGGTTCCATGTGTGCCATTTATACTCTTGTTTCTGCTCCCTGGCCCCACTCAGTTGATTGCTGTCTTTTAAGTAAGTAGCATTTCAGGAAACCCAGGTACTTTCCAGTTGGCTGCAGCTCAAAGCATGATTCCCTTCCCCCCTCAGACTCTCTGGATTTGTCGCTACTTGCAACACTGTGCTGTGTCTAAGTCCTTGGTCAGTGGCACCTTATAGTCTTGGATTTGCCTCTTCTTTTGTCTCCTGGCAACTTCCACCTTCAGCAAAGGTTTTCATATAATAGGTTTTCCTAAAGCATATCACTAAAAAACAAAAATTAACTCAAAATGGTACTCATCTATAATCTCAGCTCCTTGGGAGGCTGAGGAGAGGAGGATTGCAAATTTGAGACCAGTCTGTTTATTTTCTTTTTCTTTTTCTTTTTTTTTTCCATTACTGAAGATTGAACCCAGGGCCTTCACATTGAATTACATCCCCAGTCCTTTAAAAAAATTTTTTTTAAGGTCTTGCTAAGTTCCTAAATTTTCCTGGTTAGTCTCAAACTCACCTGAACCTAGGCTACATAGTGAGTTCAAGGTCAGCCTGAACTACAAAGAGACTGTCTCAAAAAAGGGGTTGGGGTGACAGGGGTGTAGCTCAGTACAAAGAGCCTGAATTCAATCCCCAGTACCACAAAAGTAAAATAAAAAATTTTAAATGAAATAATAAATTTTAAAAAGGAAACACTGATGGGTGCGAGGTGCTCAGGTGTCTCCTGTAAGGTGCGGAATGTGCCCAGTCCCTGCGGCAAAATGGCGGCTCCCACCAGGACTGTGGTGCTGGCCAGGTTTAGATGTCCCCATCCCCACCGGCACAGGGTGGTGCCAATCTCTCGCTTGCTTTTTTTTTCTTTTTTCTTTTTGAGACAGGGTCTCGCTTTGTAGTTCAGGCTGGCCCTCAACTCACTATGTAGCCCAGGCAAGCCTGGAACTCAGCAATCCTCCTGCCTCTGTCTCCTGAGTGCTGGGATGACAGGCGTGAGCCACCACGCCTGGCACTGTGATATGTGGTTACCGGGGATCGGGGATCGAACTCGGGACCTTGCGCTTACAAGACAGACCCCCGGAACCACTGAGCTAAATTCCCTGCTCATAAAGATGTTTTTAATACTAACAGATTGAAAACTGCTGAGATTCTTTCATTTTGGATTTGTCTAATCTTTATTCCCGCTCCTTCCCAAAACTGGCCGACAGGTGGCGCCGGAGGCACCAGGCCGCCGCCTCAAACCCTCTGTCTCTATGGTTACTTTAGGGCAAGTATTTACCTGTTCTTATTTTTGTTGTTTTGGTTTTTTTGACAGGGTCTCGCTTTATACTTCAGGCTGGCCCTGAGCTCACTATGTAGCCCACGCAAGCCTCGAACTCACAGCAATCCTCCTGCCTTTGCCTCCCGAGTGCTGGAATGACAGGTGTGAACCACCTCGCCTGGCACTGTGGTGTGTGGTACCAGAATTAAATTCGTAATCTTGTGCTTGCCAGGCAGACACTGGAACCACTGAGCTAAATCCTCCGGCCTGTATTTACCTGTATTTTAAACCTCTAGTTTTTCTTTCCCTCCGTTTTTATAATTTTTTGTTGTTGTTGTTATTGTTTTTTTGAGACAGGGTCTCGCTTTGCAGTTCAGGCTGGCCCTGAGCTCACTATGTAGCCCAGGCAAGCCTCGAACTCAGCAATTCTCCTGTCTCTGCCTCCCTAGTGCTGGGATTACAGGCATAAACCACCACGCCCGGCTCCCTCCATTTTTAAAAATACTTGTCTCCCTCCCTAAGCTCCACAAAGCACCATGGGAAGCACCCTGCCCATATCACTTCTAGCCCCAGGGATAAAGTAGTAGTCTAAATTATACTATTAGGGTGTTTTTTTTTTTTTTTTTTTTTTTCAAAAAAGGAAAGGAAAGTGGCCTGAAACCCCTCATGTTGTGGTCCCTTATTCCTCTTTATTAGAAACCACCCGTCTGCGAAGGCCACAAAGATACGGTGCTTAACGAGGAGCAGATGGAATCATGGCTGATCTGATCTCAGTCCCTCTGTCTCTCAGGATATCAGTCTTTCCCACGTGTTTCAGAAAGAAACCACATGGGAGCCATCCTCAACCCCCTTATCACCCTCGCCCAGGCACTCAGCCCCTCTCCCAGGGGCTCAAAACTCGCCAGCAGCCAGCGCCCCAGAGAAACCCAGGGCTCCCGGCCTCCTCAGGCCACTTCCGCCCACTCTCCAATCCAGTGTGTCCTACCCCAAGGAGCCCGGGGAACCGGGACCACCCAGTCCAGGTCCTTTTGCCACCGCCCAACCATGCAGGGAACATTTAGGCTTTTTTCAGAAAGATCCTAGTGGTTTGCAGATGGGGTTGAGGCTCTGATTCTGGCCTTGAGCCTCTCCCAGGGAGAAGTCCAGATAGCCTCAGCCACTAGCTGGACCCTAAATGAAAAGCAGGGACTCCTGGAGTCATTTTAGACACCTCATCTAAAATGATACTGTGCTTATCATGGGAACAAAGGACGCACCAGGTGAAGGGTGAGAAACATTACACAGGGCAAAGAGGAAAATCCAGATGTCTCTGTCTTTTTTGTGTGTGTGTGACATGATCACGCTATGGAGTTCAGGTTGGCCTTGAATTCATGGAGATCCTCCTGCCTCAGCCTCCACCTGTCTTTCACAGCTGATTAGTAGAAGCTTTCTACAAATATGCAAACCTAGGTCAAGCTTCTAAGGAAGGAGAGACACTCTGGGGACAGAATCTCACTAGTCTGTCAACCCCAGCCATTCAGTGCAAATTAGAAAAACTTCAGAGGGGACCAGGCCTCTGTGACCCACTTGGTGGACACAGCTGTTGTGGGTTTGGCAGTTGGGATCAGGAGGAGGATGAAAGGCCGAGGGAGGGAGCACAATAGCAGCCAGAAAGAGCGGCCATGGCCAAGATGGCGCTGGGAGCACTGGAGTCATCCAAGGGAAACCCGTGGCCAGCCAGGAAAAACCTCCCTGTGCCAACAGGAGGGAGCTGGCCCCCGACTTACGATCTCAGCAGCTGCCCGGCCCTGTCCTACAGTGTGAGTCCCCTCCAGTGGAGGTGCGAAGCCAGCCAGGAGGAAGGACTGAAGGGCCGGGCAGCCTGCGATTGCCCTGTCCATGGACGGCTTCCTTTCTCATGAGGACCCTGGGTGGCCATGGACGTAAGAAAATCCAACTCCTTTTGGACACTCGGGGAGGTTGCTGTGTTTTTGTTTCATTTTGTTTTGTTTTTTGAGACAGGGTCTTGCTTTGTAGTTCAGGCTGGCCCTCAGCTCACTATGTAGCCCAGGCAAGCTTGGAACTCAGCAATCCTCCTGCCTCTGCCTCCCAAGTGCTGGGATGACAGGCGTGAGCCACCACGCCCAGCACTGTGGTATGTGGTATTGATTGCTGGTGGGCTTGAGTCTCCACGCCCAGCATTGTATGTGGTTCCCGGGATCGAACTCAGGACCTTGCGCTTGCGAGGCAGGCACCGGAACCACTGAGCTAACCCTCCGGCTCAGGTTGCTGTGTTTTGACTCATTCTCTGGACCAATGAGCATCATGGGGATCAGGAGACTGCAGCCAGAGCTTCTTTACCCCGGCTCCGACAGGTCAATTTGAAGGTTTTGATTGTCACATGGTACCTTACTCTCTTGCTAGAAAGAATTTTACTTGTAAAATTTGAGGAGATTCTCCAGTTCTGGCAAAGGCTTCAGGAATAAAGTATCGCTTCCACTCTGCACGGAGGCCTCAGTCCTCTGGAAAGGTCAAGAGAGCCAGTCATATCCCTAAGCAGAACTTTGCCAAGAGACAACCGAGTCTTGGCTTCATTTATTGCCAACAGGTCTCACAAGGGCTCGGAACACTCCAAACCAGGCTAACCCTGAGTCCATTGGAGATACTATAATGGGAGGCTGAGGCTATCTGCTGCTGTGGGAGATCACACCTCCCAAGCACCCTGGGCCATGCAAAACAAGCTGCCTGGGGACAGAGTCCCGCCAGCTCCCAGCTCCCAGCCCAGGCCCAGCACCGCCAGTCTGCCAAGGAGCCCAAGTGCTCAAGAAAGGGGCCACTCCTGCAGGCTAATCGAAGCCAAAATGAAAGGGCTTTTCGGGGTCCTCACCCTACCCACCTCAGGGAGGTGCCAGAGAGACAGCTAGACCCCTCTTCCAGGACAAGCCAGCCCTGCCTAACTGTCCGAGGGAAAACCACCCAAAAGAAGAGGGTTACTCCTGGGAACTTCTGGGAGATCTGAGGCTCCTCTTCAAAGAGCCAGATGCCCCCTGCTCTGTATCGGGCTCCTGCTTATAACTGGCCCCACAATGTGGGTGATCTTGCTAGGCCTACGGCCCTCAGGCCAATAGAAGTTCATCTAATATTCTCTTCACAGGAAGCATGGAAATGAAAGTCCTTTGAAAGCTCCCAAAGAGTAGCATGGCAAAGTAATCTTTCTAATTACTGAATCTGTCACAGCCCACTTTTTGAAATGGACGGGAAATGCTCCGACCTGCTCCTCCACATAGTTGGCTTCTGCCTTCTCAGCATAAATAGTAAAGTTCATCCACCCCCGGGTGGTGATCCAGACTGTCCTGGCAGAGTCACCGAGCTTTCTCCACAACACGCTGCCTGACAAGTCTGGACACATAGGGACTAACTTTTCCCCATCTCATCCAACAGGTTCTTTCCAGCCAGCTGTGAGCACCAACATCCCAGGGAAGTCAGGGAGCACACGGTCCCCCAAGGCAGGGCCTAAGCCCTTCGTGGCAGGAGATAGTCCCTGGGCACCATGTAGAGTCAGAGGCTCTGGCTGGGGACCCAGTAAAGTTTGCCCCTGGGGAAAAACGTTACAGGGGTTGTGATGCTCAGGGGGAAATGAGGTCTGAGATTAGAGCTGAGCCACAACTGGTCAATCGGTCAAATTCAGGAGGCCGGGGCACATGCTCAGAAGATAGGACCAGGTGACTCGGAAGTTCCTCAGCACTACGAGGAACCAATCAGAGCTGATGTTTCAAGTCTTCATTTACATCTATGGGCTTTCATGTCACTGCCACTGTGAGTCTGTTCCTGGCTGCGCTCTCTGCAGGGTGAACTTTTTGCATCTTCAGTACATGTTCATTCTGCCACCTCTTCTGGGTGTCTTGTCTGACTCTTTGTTCACAACACCTTAGAAGGCATCCATTGGGAGCCACCATGGGGCAACACCACCAAAGGACAGGCAGGCTTTTGGCTGTTTCCTGTTCTGTCTGTCAGGGTGCTTTTGGCACCTCTGAAGTTGGGTGTGCTGCGGAGTTCGTTTCTATGGTGCTCAGGATCAAGCCCAGGCCCTGTGTGTTCCAGGCCAGCGAGCTGCACCCCGGTCCTCTGGAGTCGTGTGACCCTGTTTTCATTGCCTGGGCATCTGCGGGCAAAATCCTCTGGCTCTGAAGCTCACAGAGTGGGGATCAGCAGGTGAGAGGAGAGTCCCAGAGGCAGCCAGGTGCTGAGACTTATGCTTCTGATCCCAACACTTGAGAGGCTGAGGCAGGAGTATCACAGTGAATTTGAAGCCAGTTTGGGCTACATAGTGAGTGGCTCTCTCAAGAAAAAAAGAAATGGGGGGGTGGATTCCCAGAGCAAATACTGAAGCACATATTTTTTTTTTTTTTGAGACAGGGTCTCGCTTTTGTAGTTCAGGCTGGCCCTGAGCTCCCTATGTAGCCCAGGCAAGCCTTGAACTCAGCAATCCTCCTGCCTCTGCCTCCTGAGTGCTGGGATGACAGGTGTGAGCCACCAAGCCCAGCTGAAGCACAATTTTTTTAGATCTTGGTGTTTTTTTTGTTTTTGTTTTTGTTTTTTTTTTTTTGAGACAGGATCTCATTATATATTTCAGGCTGGCCTTGAACTTATGTACCCCAGGCTGGCTGAAAACTTACGTCAGTCTTCCTGCCTCAGCCCACTGAATGCTGAGTTTTGCACCACCACCCTTGGCTTGAAGCACATTTTTAATTCCCTATCAATGAGGTTGTGGGCAGGATGGAGGTGGCTGGTGAGTGAGCGCTGCTTAGCAGTGAGCCTACCCTGACTTGGCACATTTTGGTGAGAATCTAACAAGGAGGAAATGGAAATTGGGGATACAGTGGGCTAGTGAGATGGGAAAAGCTCCTCCCACATGTGGCATTTGGCTGGTTCAAGATGGAGAAATTGGAGCACCTGTGCAGAAGTGGTGGTGGGTAAGAAGGTCAGGTGACCCCTACAAATTTGTGTTCTCCTTCCGGCTTGCCGTTTCCAACTCACAGCCAAACTTCTGCAGCCAGATGTGGTTTTCTGGCTTGGTTGGTTTTTTATTTTATTTTTTGAGACTCTTCTGCCTCAGCCTCTTAAGTGTTAGAATCACTGGCATGTACTACCACAGCTGGCTTTGAGGGATTTTTATTTTTATTTTTATTTATTTATTTATTTTATTGCTTTTGAGACAGGGTCTCACTGTAGTTCAGGCTGGCCCTGAGCTCACTATGGTGTCCAGGCAAGCCGCCGCGAACTCAGCAATCCTCCTGTCTCTGCTTCCCAAGTGCTGGGATTACAGGCATGAGCCACCACGTCCGACATTGTGGTATTCGGTGTTGATTGTGGGTGGGCGTGTCTCCACGCCCAGCATTATATGTGGTTACTGGGGATCAAACTCAGGACCTTGTGCTTGCAAGGCAGGTGCCGGAACCACTGAGCTAACCCTCCGGCCCGAGAGATTTTTATTTTTGTTTTTCTTGTTTGTTTTTTTGTGATACAGAGGAAAGAACTCAGTACCTTGTACTTGCCAGGCAGGCATGGGGCCACTGAGGGATTTTTATTCAGGGTTTATTATGTAAGGGCGAGAGACTTCGAACTCCAGCTCAGGGTTCTCCTCCGTTCCTGGAAGATGGGTGATGGGGTGGAGCTAAAGTTCCAGCCTCTAAGCCTGGCCTGATCCTGCTGGTGGCCTTGTCCATCTAGGACCTCAGCCAAGTCACCTCACTGGGACTAATGCCACTCCTAGCATCCAGGAAATCCAAAGGAAGCTCCGTGTCAGGAATTGGGGCCGAAGACCAAATAATACAACAAATTCCCAGCACCCTTTATGGAACAGGAAAGGACAAGAATTTGAGGAGCTCTATACTGACGGCAGAGGCCAAGCAGATGTAATTTTGTTATGCCTTGTTGCCATGGAGGAACTACATTTCCCAGCAACCCTTGCACACAGCTGGGCTCAAGGGACGGTCCAGTCCCCTAGGGAGAGAAAGGCTGAGAGCTCCCATTCTGTCCCACGTGCCATCCCCACTGCACACTCTCCGCTCCACATGCCAGTCCGATGCGGACCTCAGTATATTACTTACTATTGCTGTGTAACAAATGACTCTAAATTTTTCATGGCTTAAAAGAACAAATATCTGGAGTTGAGGATGAGGCTCAGAGTGAGTGCTTCCCCAGCATGGCTGAGGCCCCAGCACTAACTCAGCTCTGTCCCAGCTCCACAGACCGGAGAGTTGGGACTTGAGGACGTCTGGCAGCAGTGGGGCGGGCAGCCAGCGCTGCAGGCGGCGAGTTGTTACCAGATCCTGGGGCTCTGCGGACCCTTCTCAAGTCTTTGGTGTCCTAAACAAAGAATGTAGTGAAAGGGCCAGAGGGTTAGCTCAGTGGTTCCAGCGCCTGCCTCGCAAGCGCAAGGTCCTGAGTTCCATCCCCGGTAACCACATACAATGCTGGGCGTGGAGACTCACGCCCACCAACAATCAACACCACATACCACAATGCCTGGTGTGGTGGCTCACGCCTGTCATCCCAGCACTCGGGAGGCAGAGACCGGAGAATTGCTGAGTTTGCGGCAGCTTGCCTGGGCACCATAGTGAGCTGAGGGCCAGCCTGAACTCCAAAGTTAGACCCTGTCTCAAAAAAAAAAAAAAAAAAAAAAAAAAA